>QXVZ01020107.1:0-34803 GCA_008931825.1 Phallusia fumigata | reverse complement strand
GGACACGATGTGAAAATGTTTGTTGCAAATAACAGTGATTTTTTGACTTTGTAATGAACGCGGTAAACATTGGGCCTATAGTCAATAACGCAAAGTCTTGAAGGGCTTGAGGATTTCTATTTGTCTTGAGGCTGCAAGAATGTTTTGGTTAATGGTCTCATCCTAACTTTATTACTTGTAGTGCTTTGATTTTAAATTAGGCTTTTCGAAAAATGGTGCAGTTTTGCAGCGCGTTCAACCTTTTATCAAGTGTTGTCTAAACGTGATGCAAAGATGGCGGTTAGTGCGACCGCCTTGTAACACAAGGTTGTGGGTTCTAATCCTATCGCGGTCGTTTGTGTTTTCCTGAGAACAAAACCTGTTGCATTACTCCAATCCAGAGGAACCCGATGAGTTGACCCGAATTGAAGTTACCAACTTTCAAAAATGGAAAAAAATCAAATAAAAAATTATCCAACGGAACTGCAATGAGGCAGGTAGCTCGACGGCGGACTCATAATGAGCATAACGCATTCAGGCGCTGTTCCGCCTCCGAGGTTAAAAATGAACAAAGAAACGTTACGCAGTTATTTCCCGTTTCCCGATGATTGTTTTGCTTCTATTGTGTCGACTTTTTACCGAGCGAAATAATCTCAACCTAACTACACAAATAGGTTTGAATACATGCACACCTACCTCCGGCTAGCAAAACTGCGAATACCAACAGAACTTTGGCGTCCATTATATTTGATAAAATACGACAGATCTTTAAATTAAATATCTGTAAAAATGACAATGCAAAAGTACGTCATCACACGTGGCAGGGTTCAAAGACACAACAAGTTAAAATCATAATTTGCCAACTTCTTGTTCAACCTTATCCTACAAATNGCCTCATCACTACCTTGTTGTATAATATGCTAAATTTGTTTTGGTCCTTCGAGTCTCAGTTCAGAAATTTAACCACAAGTCGAAACGATTCTTTAAAAAAGGACAAATAGTGGCATTTCAAATCTTAAGAAAGGACAAGGACAAATATAGCTAAATAAAGGATTGTCCTTTGAAATAAAGGACGGTTGGCAACCCTAGTTAAAGGTTATAGAAGGCTTGGTGTTTGGGTACTGTAACACGTACACGTGTCGATCCGTGGCTTGGGCTTGACGTCGTGCTTGTTACTACCGATCGCTTCTGCTTCTGTCGCTCAACCCTTGGTGTTGTATGTCTGTCTGGAGACTAGCTTGACGCAAGAACCGTTTCAGAGAGTCTTGTATTATGATTCCGAACGAAGGAAAGCATTCCATTGGGTTGGAATGATTCCAATGGATTCGAAATGCGAAAAACGAAGGAAGGAATGGTATGGAATAGAATGCATGATTGTGTGTCACAACGTACGTGAATATATAGTGGTAAAGTGACAAACGTATCAAGATGTTAAACATGATACTATCGAGTGACGACAAGTTGAAGCGATGAAATTCGGAGGTGTTATATAAAACACAAGGTCGCACAGATGTTAATGGCGCTCATGCAATATCATATTCTCGACACGCAAAACTCTACACACGTTTGTGATGTCACAATAAATAGCGTGGTGACGTACATCCGCCATCTTGCATTTTTGTTCTACTCAGGAGCCTATGTGCAGCAGAGTATGTGATAAACGTAGGTATACTGTTCGGTACAATGTAAAGTCTCACATAAAAGAAAATCAGCAGTATTACTGGCGTTAAGTATTCTAAAATTTACATGTTCTCATTGTTTTTGTCCCTGGTTAAAATACATTGTTTATGATGTCGGACATACCAACACCGCCATATCCGCCATGCAACATATGGCCGCGGGACCGAATTTTACACACCTCTTCGAAGAACAATTAACATTCGCAATTTTGCGATGCTCCTCTTATGAGTGCAGCTACAAATCAACTCAATATAACTTGGAGTTTGTTTCAAAATCATTCAATGTGACTTGTTTACTTTTACCTTTTCTCTGTAAGTTTGGTACTCACGTTTGATAATGAAGTCCTGTAATAGAAATGTACTCTTTTCTAAATTGATGTTAAAACTTGTCATGTTGCACCAAAATTGTTTTGGTCATGGTGGTTTTGACACATGGTGAAAGGTCACGTGAGCAGAACCTGAAAATAACGAAGTGCGAGAGAAGCGCTGAAAAGTTTAAAGGCATGAATTGGCGCGATAAAAAAGATAAAAACTACAAGATGGAATTAATCCTAAACGAGTAGCCTTACTATATTTTTAGAAAGAACAAATTATAGCCCTTAAAAGGTTGTATGGTTATAAGCTATGTCAAGTTTTTTTGCAGTTAAAGTATCTTGTGGTCTTATTTTGTAGCTGTGGTGTGTTAGTTAGTAAATTGATTTGTAGTTGTTTTTTGTGAAGCAGTCCCACTGATACTGAATCACTAAATGTTGATTTTCATCCTGCATCAAAAAATGTCTAAATTTCACTACAAACGTCATGTGGGGTATGTTGGTTGTAAATGTTTTAGAGCAAGTGATTAATTTATGTATAATAGGTTTATTGCTTTTGATCTTGCATTGTAACCATGAAGTGTTTGTTTATCATTACACTTTGTCTTTTTTCTTGCCTTTAATATATTGATGATTGCAAAATTTGCTATATGATACCAGCATTTGTTTTTGTACGTTCTTTAATTTCTTGTAAAAGTCAAAAAATTTAAATTCGCTGGCATCCACAGGAATTGAAATAATGATCAATTGATTTGCTTAACATTGGCCACTAGGAAAACTCTGCCAAAGACACCGAGATGTAAATGTGGACTTCTGAAACAACTTTCAAATCTCTAAATCTTTAAAATTAAACACTAACTTTCAGAACACATAACAGTGACAAACACACTGATTCTAAAACACATAATTTTACAGGCAAATCTTGAGTTCCTCAAGAAAAACATGAACATCAATTACAACGTGCTTCAAACTGCTCATGAATACGATGTGCAACATGTTGTGTCATGTTTATCCGCATGCATTTTTCCTGACAAAACTACATACCCAATTGATGAAACTATGGTACACAATGGACCACCGCATGACTCAAACTATGGATATAGGTGTGGTTTGGGGTTATAGTGTGTTTTTGTGTGCTTCATTAGCACATTATTTACACTTTGAAACTGTCTTATTAGGAAGATACACACCAGTACCTATGTGTAAAACATTACTACTTTTTGACAAGTGAACAGGTGACAACAGCATTTGCTGAAATGTAGAAAATGTTCTACACATGAAGTACTGGCTGATATCTTCTTTGTAGGGTTTTTGTTGTATAAATACCTGCCTGATGTGATCGAAAAAAATGGATTAGGATATGTGGCTAGTTGCTGCATTAAAAAAATGTTTATTTTCTAGCTATGCGAAAAGGTTAATAGATATAATGAATCGTGGCTACAATGAGGAGCATGGCCGTAACTACACTTCAGTGATTCCGACGAATGTACTTGGTCCTGAGGACAATTTTAATTTGGAAGAAGGACATGTTTTGCCTGGTCTTATCCATAAAGTTTACCAAGCGAAAAAGGATGGTAGGCTTGCAATTAATTTCCTGTTGGCAACACATATTGATTGAGGATCATACAACTTTGCTGTTATGTTATAGTCCTATCTCGGTCGCTTGTGTTTCATAAGCAAGGAAGCGTCATTGCTCAAACCCAGTGGAACTCAATAGGTTGACCTAAATTGAAGTTACCATCTTTAAAAAATCANAGCTATGCGAAAAGGTTAATAGATATAATGAATCGTGGCTACAATGAGGAGCATGGCCGTAATTACACTTCAGTGATTCCGACGAATGTACTTGGTCCTGAGGACAACTTTAATCTGGAAGAAGGACATGTTTTGCCTGGTCTTATCCATAAAGTTTACCAAGCGAAAAAGGATGGTAGGTTTGCAATTAATTTCCTGTTGGCAACACATATTGATTGACGAGCATACAACTTTGCTGTTATGCTATTATAGTCCTATCTCGGTCGCTTGTGTTTCATAACGAAGGAAGCGTCATTGCTCAAACCCAGTGGAACTCAATTGGTTGACCTAAATTGAAGTTACCATCTATAAAAAATCGAAAAAAATAAATAAAAAAATGGTCAAACGGAACTGCAATAAAGCAGGTAGCCCAATAGTGGACACGATGTTAGCATAACGCATTCCGGTGTTCTTTCACACCCTGCCCCCTGAGTCCCTTTTTCTCATGCCAATGGTTTTGTTTTTGTCATGCATTCTTCAACATTTTATCTTCTACTTTAACTTGCAAACACTGCCGAAAAAAGCTATTGACATGTGAAAAGATAAATTTCTGACAAAATGTTTCATGTTTCTTATTTTTTAGGCAAGCCCCTGACTGTGTGGGGTTCAGGAAAACCTCGACGTCAGTTCATTTACTCCCGTGACCTGGGCCGATTGATTGTGTGGGTTCTTCGAAATTACAAAGAGACGGAACCAATAATTCTATCTGTATCGGAAGAAGATGAAACGAGTATCAAGGAAGCAGCAGAAAGAATTGCACTGGCCATGGATTTCAAGGTTTGAAAGTTGTCACTAGTTAAGGCTGCACTGTCAGAGAATATAGTGCGTACATTTGCAGATTATTTAACAATCGCTGTTGTTATGATCATTGCAAAACTGCAGTGAAACTTGCTTTGTTAAAATGCTTGCAATAAAATATATACTGGTACAGGTTTTCGGGATAAAATAAGCTATTATTAAAGTGAGTGACCTGTGTTTCTTTGTCATCTTATTTACATGAACACCTGTATTTTAAAGTTAGTTTCATAAACAGTGAACAATGATTTTGCTAGAAGAATTAAATAGAGTACCAAATTTTTACTGATCAAGCAAGCTGCCATTAGAATATCCTAGAAATACTTGTTCATCTTCTTTTTAAATTAAAACACTCCTTCTGATTGTGGCAAATGTTTAATTGTTAAACCCATACTTTTTGTGTTATAGAATGGTTTAGTGTTTGACACAACCAAATCAGATGGTCAATACAAAAGAACTGCCGACAACTCGAAACTGCGACGATATTTACCAGAATTTAAGTTCACGCCCATTGATGATGCTCTGAAAGAAACCTGTGATTGGTTTGTGGCCAATTATGAAAGGGCCCGTAAATAAATTTTAGATATGTGTATGTAGCAATAATTTTGTGCCAAAATGTACATTATTCTATGCAGAAATGTTTAAATGCTTTTGTTGTTGTTTGGTAAATGTATTTTCACAAAAGTAAACTTTTAACTCTTGCAGTGTGAGAAGGTAATGGTAAATGTTTTTTATTTTGTTTTGGGGGTTTATTGTAAAAGTGACAGTTTTTGTTGACAAGTCTGTGGGTGCCACTGTAAGTAGGTGGCTGTGTTCTTCAGGTGCTGCCTGCCAAGTTGTTTGAATAAAATCATTATGTATTGTCACAATGAGGTACATGGTACCCCCTTGCATTGATGGGTTCACTTGTCATCACGTTTGTGCGAATACTCATAATCCACAATATAGAGGTTGCGTACAATTTTTAACAACGTGATAACAACCCGCATATCTGTTTTTCATGCCGTACGTTGTGCAAAAAAACAAGTAGAGAAGGAGATAACCGTTTGGCGGCACATACCTGGCTGTACTTTAAATATTGTTTTGTGGGGGTTAAAAGGCAGGATTTTGGAAACTGAATGGATAAGAGATGTTAATACAGAAGTAGAATGGTGAAAACGCTCTTGTACTTCCCAATTATAGCCATTGTATGTAGTTCGTCCTGCAAATACCCGAATACAGCGTTTTCCAGTGTGGAAATTGTTGGTGCCTACACTGCACGTGTGAAAATGTGGGCAGGAAAAAGGCAAATCAAAAGCAGAAAAAACACGTGAAAATCAAACAGTCAAGTGTTTCGCACGTAAACAGCGCTGCGGTACAAACATTATATTTGCCAAAGAAAGGTTTGGTGACACTTCGGCAACCAAAAAATGTCGTTGATTGTAAGGTGCTTTTCGTCTTTAAGGAAATTACCTCAAAGAATTTAGTTTTCTTTAAGGTACTTTCCTCCCAGTACCTCTTTCGGTCATAATCCAAACGAGTTTTGAGACACAACACGGATTCGTACACAAATAGCCCCATGGCAATGGAGTAATTGCACGCTCGTCAACCGAAAGTAACGAAACGACCAACGTTACATGACAATCAACTATGTTTTTGCATTATGAAAGTAGTTGGCTAAAGAAAGCGTTTGGATCCCACTGTAGGTTATAGTTCCAAAGTTTTATGTCAAAAACCTGGAAAGGAATTGCAAGGATGAGCCCTCGTGATATATACCCGTCAGGTTACTGTGATTTGTTCAGTTCTTATACTCGGTAATCTGTTGTCCAGCCACGAGCACAGAAAGATTAGTCCCAATTAACGAAATTCACTGACAGAATTTCGGAATCATAGTACAAATGAAATAAAAAATGTAGTTAGTGTTTTTAGTTTACCTTTGCAATTGCGTGTTAATAACGTACCCATATCTTCAGGCAGCGACTCCGCTCTTCAGGGTGATAAACTGGTTAACGTTATGGGATCAGCTTGTACAATTGGTGGGTATAAATATTTTACCACTAAAAGTCGCTTGAGTAACAGCGATGCCGGTAAGTCTTGCGAGAAACATGGCGGAAGATTGGCTGTGCCTCGAAACTATCCAACCAGTCAGAAAATACTCAAGTGCTTTCCTGATATCAGATATTGGATATCGTCCACACCCGAAGAAGCCAAAAAGAATAGATGCTACTTAATGAACCGGAAGGGCAGGATCAAATACCCATGTAATCGTAAAAGAGCATATTTATGTCAAGCTGATTTACAGCCAGTTGCAGACTCCATACCTACCACGGCGCCAACGACTTTTGCAACCACATTTGCAAAGCCTGCCGAGATTACAGCCGCTGATAATCTACATATGGAAGTGTCGCAATCAACCAGAAGTCTGTCATACTCAACCAATGAAATCAATAGATTTTCAACTGCTAGTCAAAACACAACGGTGAGTGTGGACGCGAAGCTACTAAGTGGAGTTGGTGTTGGTCCGATAGTTGGTGGAATTGTTGGGGCGCTGGTTCTGCTTCTGCTGGTGGCAGTTCTGTTTCTTTATCGAAAACGTGGCTGCAACGCACAGAAGAAAAAGACAAGCAGGGCACCACAAACACTAGGAGTGCTGGGAGAAAATGCTGTGTCTCCTGCTTCGGAAAATAATCAGTACTACAAGTAAGCTTGTGGTTAACGGTTTGTCAGAACGACTCGCTGTTGTAAGTTGTCCAGTGTAGCGGTATCCGTGAATACACTTTTCGCACAAGAGTCGCAGTAAAGCACCCGGCTAGGTTGCGTTTGTGGGTTCGAATCCCACCGCAGGTAAAATGTTTCGCCTGTTGCACCGAATGCTTGAAGGCGGCTCTGCGTCATGTACTTTGCAGGTGTTTAAAAGAGTATTTCCTGATCTCGGTTCAATCTGATTTTTAGTGTCAGATTCCGGAAATACTTGGGCACTTGCACATCATTAATAGTCTTTTAAGTAATGTGAGGCAAATTAAATGCCGCGGGAAATAAGTGAAAAATATGTAATTTACAATAAACAAGACGAGCCACCATTTAAACTGCATGCTATTTACTGGCATATGTGATGGTGTCGCGATTTTCACATTCATAAAAAAGGTAGAAACCCCACTTGTATTCGACTTTGTAACCTCATATTATTCTGAAACAAATCCTTACACTCCATTCCCAAATACGCGACCACACCAAGCTAGTAACGAAATCCCGCTCCGCTCAAACTGACCTACTATCACTGCCGTAAATATGAAAAGCAAGTACTGTAAAACACTCCCAATCATCACTTTTAGACCCCATATGCATACGTTTGTTGTTTTTGCAGCGTCGAGGGGTTAAACAGAACACAGGACCAACCAGCAAAAGACACGTATCACTTCTACCACGAAATTCCCGGCCCCGTTTCCAACAAGGATCCAGACCAACACCCCCATGACAACCATGACGTAAATACAACTGCCCCGCCGCAGTATGAGGAGTTTCTCGCAGTAGGGGAACTACCCAAGGATCGTGGCAGGAAGCAACACCCGTTGAAACACAAAGGCCGACGCTGAGCTGGAAGAGAAATTACACGACTTGTTCTATTTTAACGTGTTTGCCACAGTGAACATTCTTCAGTTTCTGTATATGCGTGATGTTAATGGGTTGTCGCCGAATGCATATGTGATGTACAAATACATAATTTGGCGTTTATATAATAAAACATAACTGTCAAGCTATCCTCTTCAAATTCGTGTCTTGTGCTAAATTTACAAAATTGATACAAGTGAACACATGCATTGGAGTTGTAATTCTTTTGAAGACCTACAAAAGCCATCGTGTAGCCTACAGCTTAAAACACAATACCCAACATCTGACCTATTGTCACCTTTACGAAATTCCCTTAAACTGCATTTTAACTCTTTAAGATTGCGCTATCGAAATTAGGCAAACTATTATTGCCAGTTCTGAGCAATTCACTGTAATTTCAGTCCTATGACCGCATGTCGCCACTGCTTCCGCATTGCCCCATATCAGGAACTGAAAGTTGCAGCTCTAAGTGGAAAATGGGGTATTTAGTCAGCAATAGCACCACAGAAGAAACAAGTGCAACAGCAATATTGCATTTATTGACAAGCAGAAGCTAAGAATATCGTTGATGAAGGTTTAGTAAATGTAAAGGCGCCATCTTAGCAACCGAAACTAAATGGAATTCCACATTTTGTGTATTAGGATTAACATAGTTAGTTCGAGGTGAGCACATCCAAAATGTCTTGTTCGGTGTGTGAGAGTCAAAGCAAAATCTACAGTTTTCAGTCTCTCAAGAGGCCGTACAACAGAGCAAAAAAACGTTGTCTTCAACTTCACAATGCAACCATTGCTGTCGTCAACAGCGAAGCAACAAGGAACGATCTTGAGGCGTGTTGCAAGAGTGCTGGAAAGTCTAGTGAATATTGGGTGGCTTTCAACAATACACAACAAGTTGGCGATAACTGTTTCACGTTCAACCCCAGCGAAAGGACGACAACACAAACCAACTGCAATGAGCGAAGGCAATATATTTGTCAGACAAACCGAACAAAAGCCTTTACAAGTCCTCCTTATGTGACTTCGGTTTTTACAAACTCATACGCAACCACCGAAGGGAAAAGTGCGGTCTCTCATGTCAATTTACAGAATCCATTAAGTGATAACCAAAGGATTATCTCGGCTGGGGTGTCGGTGGGAGTCGTATTGTCATTGGCTGTACTGGCAGCTGTTTTACTGTACTTCAACAAACGCAGAGTGTTAAGTTGTTGTGGATGGGGCGCCCCTGCAAGGTCGACCGAGCAGCGCACCGACACAGCTGGAAATCAAGAGGAGTTTTGGTATTACAGGTAATGTAACGAATTTACTCGGTATGTGGGTTTATGTATTTAACAGGAAACTTAAGCTTTGTATAACTAGTCACAAGTTGAGTACAATGCGGCTGGACTTTGGAAGGTAGACACTGCACTGACTCTTAAGTCCAGAACTCCAGATATGTAGACACAACAAATAACTAAGAAACAAAAATATTATTACAAGTACTTTTAAAAGTTAAATTAAAAACAAAGCACATATTCCAAAAATCATTTTTGAACAGTTTTGGGCGACTCTATGTATCATTTATCAGGAATAGGTGCAATTGTCTCCTATAGACTACCAAGTCTTTAGTTTTTAGATTATCTGTATATACTACAACATTCAAGATTAAAATTGTTACGCAGCATCCAAGCGAAGGAGTCTTCCGACGATGGCGCCGACATCGGTTCCAGACGAGTGACTCTGGAACAATTAGACAATATCTCCCCCCATGACGTGTTAAGTGACGTAGCCTTGCCTGAACCTGAACAACTCTCTAAAGCTCGACACTCCTCAACGCTAGACGATGAAGAAATGGTTACACTCGACAACGAAACAACGGTTAATTTATATGCCGTAGTGCGAAAAACAAATTAATTTCCCCTAATATTCTATATGTTTTACTTTTGAATAAAAGCTGTCAAGCGTCGACCCAACTATGACCAGTAAATAGCAAAGTTCGTTAGGCGTAGTACCAGATAGATTTTCACTTGAACTTTCCAATTTTTCTTGTAAATAACCAACTTTCATTTCTTAGGGACCAAGTTAGCAAGGTTATACGCTCTTAAGGATTCTTAAAGTAGGGAGTTTTCCCTACACCATAAGTCATCCGTGACCAATAACAAAACTGCACAAGGGATATCATATAGGCTGTAGGGATAAGATTAACACCACAGTTTGATGCCAGCTCAGGGAAAGAAAAAAAATGAAAGTTTTTCACAGAGCTGAAGCTTACAACACACTCATCAGTCTGCGTATTTCTTACTGCGAATAATAAAATGGATTTCGCAAAACCAATGACATCATTACTTCCTCTTTCGAATAGAATCAGTAGCCCCCGTGGTTCAGAACGATTTCTGCACTAATGTACCTTTGAAAAAATGAAAGTTTGTGCAGTCTGTATTGTATCTAAAGTAAAAAAATATTAATACACACAGATACTAAATGAATGCCATGCTGGTGAATTGGATCCGCTTATTCATTTTCGTGACAATTACCTGTACAAAAAAATTAACCTAAATTCACATACAATTATATTTTTTTATCAAAACTATGAGTGAACATGTGGCAAGTGAGCTGAGGTTTGGTTTAACACGAACTGGTAAACCCGGAAAACGTAAAAGCCAAGAATCCAGGAATTGTGGACACGTGACAACTTACATGATTGCCGCATGCCGGTTTTCAGACGCGTGATAAAGTCAGTGCTTCTAGCAAGACGTGAGGGCTTGTTTGTTGTATGTTAAGTTTAGACTTTTTGCTGTTTTAGATAATTACATACCAATACGTGCAGATAAAGTAATGTCAATTAGTTATTAACGGCATACACAATCCATCCGGTTGCTAAATGTGTTGAGATGTAAAAAAAACGATACCACAACTCCATAGAGATTTCATTGACACCACTGTTGAACGCTAAACGAATTACCACTAAATTTATCTTTAAACTAAGGTTACTTCTGTAAAAACGAGATTCAAGGCAATTTTTCGTGGCACGAGGAAAATAAAGAGTAAAGCCAGTGCGTAGGTCTTGTACTACTGCTTTCGAAACTTACACTTTAATATCCCTTTTTTTGCAGAGTGTGATAAAATCCATCAAAGCTATGGCTTGCAAACCGTGTCTGTATAATGGTTACAAGTATGTTTTTATAACAACACCACATGTCAGATACACCACAGCTAAGCAGAGATGTCAGCAACACAAAGGTGAAATTGCCGTTGTGGAATCAACTGCAGTCAGTGACAAGTTATTTTTATGCTGCAAACAGGGCCAGTACTGGGTTGACATTAAAAGAAATCGACCACTAACAGGAAACAGATGTACAGCTTTCCGTCTTTCTGATAAACACAAACAAGAAGATAACTGCAACAATAATAAAGGTTACATATGTCAAATACCAATTCCTAGCACAAAATCTACACCAGCAAAAGTAGTAACAACTCCCAGTAAACAACTTACAACAGTAAAAGTATTCACGACTCCGACCCCAAGAACAACGAGGTTTGCTACTTCAAAGATCACATCACCAGTAAACAAGAGAAAAGTTGACATTAGTGTTAGTGCTAAAAATACGGCAAAAACACAATTCAATCAACGCACAACTTCAGAATATGTCATGGACAATTCCAGCCAACAAAGCTTGGTTAACGTGCCTTTAGCGGTTGTAGCCGGTGTTCTGGCACTTTTGTTAGTGCTTGTGTTGGTTGCGTTTATTTGCAAGAGTCGAAAGAAGAAGCAAAGGGCAGTTGCAGTACTTCAGAGTGGTGATTTGAACACTTGTCGATTACAACAACATAATTTTGCAAAAACAAGGTCACCACAAGCAAGTCGCGTGGATTCAAACCTTCTGGTTGAGGAAAACCACAAATATGAGAAGTAGGTTGCTACCAAGATAATGGATTTTTTTATTGTTTTTGAAAACAAAAACTATAATACTTAATTCAGGCTTGCCTCAACCAAACCAGTTTACCGTTTTCCTTAAACATGTCAAAATTGGATCATGGACGAACATAAAGTTCTTTAAATCACACTAATTACTAGACTTTAAGAACCACCAAAAAGTATTGTGTTTGTTATATTATTCTTTTTTAACATTATCCAAAAACGTAATTAGAATGCGCAGGAAACAGACTCGCTAGAGACCTCTAAAGCTACCCACAGTTGCTTTTCTCAGTGGCCAAATTCCTCCTAGCGTTATTAAAAAATGTTTTTATGTTCACAAACAGTGCCCAGGCATCTGACGAGGCGAACAATCGACAACCTGAGACCGGCCACGTTTACCACGAGATTGTCAATCCCGTCTCCAGCCGGAATCCAGTATTTCGTAATCACACCGCTTACGAAAACGTATCTGCTGCACCACAGTATGAGGAGTTTCAAAGCAACAGATAAGCATGTTACCCAAAAATATTGCCAAAAACATGTTCCAATGTCCAAGAACAAACAACATGCAATCAAAACACAGCAACAGCTGTTAGTGTGAATTGCACCAGAACACCACAAACATGATAACTTGCCTACTATGAAATATAAGCATATCGAACTCCAGTGTTTATATTGCAACCGTCTGTTTTCCGCATGTAACACTTGTACATAACTATGCAGGTTATATTAGCAACAGTATTTTGTGCATAACCAAGAAACCATTCTGCATCAGCGATTGTTCTGCGTTTGTGTACATGTCTATTAAATGTATGTTGATTGTGATTGTGACAAAGAAATACAGAGATAACATATTTGTACGTAATGCTGGAAGGACCGTGTGTAGACTTACTTCGCACAAATCAGTTTTGTCAGGGGCAAAATGTCACATGAAAACAAACATCACAGCATTTAAACACAAACTTTTAAAACTTGACACATCCGAATCCTTGAATCCCAGAATCTACATTAATATACATTTTTTTCATCAAAATTATGAGTAAACATGTGGCAAGTGAGCTGAGGTTTGGTTTAACACGAACTGGTAAACCCGGAAAACGTAAAAGCCAAGAATTCAGGAATTGTGGGGTCTGAACACGTGACAACTTACATGATTGCCGCATGCCGGTTTTCAGACGCGTGATTAAGTCAGTGCTTCTAGCAAGACGTGAGGGCTTGTAAGTTTAGACTTTTTGCTGTTTTAGATGATTACATACCAATACGTGCAGATAAGGTAATGTCAATCAGTTATTAACGGCATACACAATTTATCCGGTTGTGTTGAGATGTAAAAAAACGATACCACAACTCCATAGAGATTGCATTGACACCACTGTTGAACGCTAAACGAACTACCACTAAATTTATCTTTAAACTAAGGTTACTACTGTAAAAACGAAATTTAAGGCAATTTTTCGTGGCACGAGGAAAATAAAGAGTAAGGCCAATGCGCGAAGGAGCTAGATTGTGCGGCTTGCGGTACTGCTTTCAAAACTTGGCTCTTTAATATCCCTTTTTTGCAGAATGTGATAAAATCCATCAAAGCTATGGCTTGCAGACCGTGTCTGTATAATGGTTACAAGTATGTTTTTACAACAACACCACATGTCACATACACCACAGCTAAGCAGAGATGTCAGCAACAAAAAGGTGAAATTGCCGCTGTGGAATCAACTGCAGTCCGTGACAAGTTAGTTTCCTGCTGCAAACAGGGCGAATACTGGGTTGACATTAGAAGAAATCGATCACTAACAGGAAACAGATGTACAGCTTTCCGTCTTTCTGATAAACACAAACAAGAAGCTGGTTGCAACCATAAAAAAGGTTACGTATGTCAAATACCAATTCCTAGCACAAAATCTACCCCAGCAAAAGTAGTAACAATTCCCAGTAAACAACTTACAACAGTAAAAGTATTCACGACCGAGACCCCAAGGACAACGAGGTTTGCTACTTCAAAGATCGCATCACCAGTTAACAAGAGAAAAGTTGACATTAGTGTTAGTGCTAAAAATACAGAAACACAATTCAATCAACGCACAACTTCAGAATATGTCATGGACAATTCCAGCCAACAAAGCTTGGTTAACGTGCCTTTAGCGGCTGCAGCCGGTGTTCTGGCACTTTTGTTAGTGCTTGTGTTGGTTGCGTTTGTTTGCAAGAGTCGAAAGAAGAAGGAAAGACCAGTATTAGTTGCTAGGGGCGGTGAGTTTAACTCTTTTCCACCACAACAAAAGAATTTTGCAAAAACAAGGTCACCACAAGCAAACCATGTCGATTCAAACCCTCTGGTTGAGGAAAACCACAAGTATGAGAAGTAGGTTGCTGCTAAAATAACTGATTTTTTAATGTTTTTGCAACAAACACTACAATATTTTTGTGGACTTGCCTAGACCAAACCCGTTTACCGTTTTTTTGAAAAAACATTAAAATTGGACCATAGACGACCATAAAAGGTTTTTAAATACACTAATCAGTAGACTTTAAGAACCAAATATAGTGTTTGTGTTATTATTCTTCCTCCAATATTCTCCAAAACCGCCAACAGAACGCGCAGGAAAAATCTTGCTAAAGACCTCCAAGCTACCCATAGTCACTCTTATCAGTAACATCCAGTAACATGGTCGTCCACATATCCTTAATTCCAAGCCTTTAATAAAATATGTTTGTATATTTGCAAACAGCGTCCGGGCATCTGTGGAGGCGCACAATCGACAACCTGAGACCGGCCACTTTTACCACGAGATTGTCGATCCTGTCTCCAGCCGAGATCCAGTATTTCGTGATCACACCGCTTACGAAAACGTATCTGCTGCGCCACAGTATGAGGAGTTTCAAAGCTTTAAATAAGAATGTTACCCAGGACAAATTGTCCATGTTCAAATAATCAAAGACAAGTGGCATGCAGCAAAAACACAGCAACATATATTAGTGTGAATTGTGCCAGAACACCACAAAATTAAACATGACAATTTGCCTACTGTGGAATATAAGCATATCGAACTACAGTAGTTATATAACAATCGTCTGTTTCCCGCATTTAACACCTGTACAAACAAACACATTCGACACAACTATGTATGTCATATTAGCTACAGTATTTTGTGCATAACCAAGAAACCATTCTTTTGAAAATTCTGCTTCAGTGATTGTTCAGCTTTCGTGTACATATATATTGATCGTATGTTGATTGTGATTGTGACAAAGAAATACAGAGAGGTAACGCATTTGTATGTTGTGCTGGTGGGACCGTGTATAATAGACTTACTGCGAGCAAATCGGTTTTGTCAGGGTCCAATACTTCGCATGAAAACAAACATCACAGCATTTAAGCACAAACTTTTAAAAAAGTTAAATTTACTTTTCCATATCCTTAAACCACAGACTCATGTTTTTAAGTTAAATCAAACTAATGTGTGAAACGATGGCCGCATGCTGCAATGGTTTCAAATAGACTCAAATCTGAACATAAAACATACGCAACAAAATGGAAGTTGTGTGTTTTGTCGGCAAAAACAGCGATTCCAAATGATGGAAAATTCTTTCGTAACGTCATCAACCAAGTTATTAGGTAAGGTCTTCAAACTTGGAGATTCTAACAATAAATTTTCACTGTATAGTGGTTAGTCACTATGGTTGCAGAAAATCAATTGTGAACAAACTGTTTGAGAAAATCAAACCCTACCAATTTCCAACAGAAAGTACAAGGCGAAAGATTGTTGGCAACCAATGGAAAAAGTCTACGGTTCACATAAAGATACAATAAAACGACTTTTCTACAGTTTTTTTGCTTTTATCGCGGTTTGCATATGTTACAAAAGCGCTCGAAACAGTTTATAAATAGAAAAATATCAGGCAAGCTTTTCTGTCGTCGGCACAGCTCACAAAGGGGTGCAGTGTTTAGATAATAAAAACGAAGTAAACGAAGCCTTGGTGCTATAACCAATACTTAAATTATATACGACACTATGACTTTGGGATGTGACAATTTACTTGTTTCGATAAAAAATTGTCATAACTTTTAAAAGTTTGGTTCAAGATCACCTAAAACGGCAGTTTGTCACAGGAACAGCCACACAGACGAGTGACACACATAACGTTTCACCAAAGACAAACGTAAACCCAGTTTGGCAGGGAAGTGTAACAGAGGTTTCGCTCAACACGTTTTGCTGAACCCGGAAAACGTGAAAGCCAAGAGTTGAGGATTTCGTCAGAGAGCAGCAAGGTCTAAAAACTACTTGTGAGCACGTGCACGATCGCTGCATGCCCGTTTTCGGTAACGAGTCGAGTGAGTAATATAATGGCGCCAGCTAACTGCGGAAGAACGCTTGTTGTTGTTTGTTATGTTCAGAACGGAATAGAAATGATGTTCTACAAGTAAAGGAAGGCTGTGTTTAGTATTTTAGGTTTTATGATGATGTTTTGGATTGTTGTAGATATATTGAGAGAGATAATACGAATGTTGTTATAACTGCCATTTGCCAGAAGTATGCCACAAATAAAGGAAAAAACTACACACTTTTAGAAGTATTACAAACTCGGAAATTTTGTGACATTTGATGAAGGCTATTTCTAGCACTGAGGAAGTAAAGCATAAGGGTGTTTGTTCAGTTTGATACAGGGTCACAGGTTTAGCGGGATCTAAAATTAGTGCATTGGCATCGCTTGTGGTGTGAAGTGCAATAGATAAAAACAGTAGTGAACGAGAAGTGGCGCTTCAGATTCAATAGCAACAAACTATAAGCGGTAAAAACATTTTCAGTAAAACGTCAGGGACAGAGCGTGCGAAGTGAAATTATATTGATTTGATTATGTATTGATTGATAATTACGAGTTAATTTATTTCATTTTATTGTATTTTTAGAATGTGAACAGTTTTTGCGTAGATTATGGCTTGCGAACCGTGTCTGTATAATGGTTACAATTATGTTTTTAATGCAACACCGCATGTCATATACACCACAGCTAAGCAGAGATGTCAGCAACAAAAAGGGGAAATTGCCGTTGTGGAATCAGCTTCAGTCAGTGACAAGTTAGTTTCCTGCTGCAAACAAGGCGAATATTGGGTTGCCTTCGATGGAAAACAACCAACCGAAAACCAATGTACACTTTTCCGCCTATCTGGTAAACACAAACAAGAAGTTGACTGTAACAATAAAAAAGGTTACATATGTCAAATACCAATTCCTAGTACGAAATCTACACCAGCAAAAGTAGACACGACTCCCAGTAAACAACTTACAACAGTAAAAGCATTCACCACTCCGACCCCCAGAAGAACGAGGGTCGCTGCTTCGAAAACACCGCCAGTTACAAAAAAAGTTAGCGCTCGTGGGAACACTATAACCACTGCGAATCAAAGCAGCGACTCGACGTCCAACACACTGAGAAATTCCAACCAACAAAGTGGGACAAATGTGGGTGCAGCAGTTGGAGCAGTTATGACTGTTGTGGCGCTTTTATTGGTGTTCGGCTTCGTGGTGTTCTGCCGCAGAAGGCGAAAAAAGAAATGCAAGTGGGATTTTGAGATCTTGGTGAAGCAAAGGCCGATTAGTGGGACGCGTGCCAGTGAGTCAACTGCTGCACCAGCACAACAGGAAGACTTTGGATACTACACGTAAGCACGGGATTTGCTTTGTAGAGAAATTGGGCCCTGTTTTTGGCGAGAACTTTTCTAATTACGTTCTACACTGCTATAATTCACACTTAATATTCTGGTGGCAACAAATCTATGATCAAAAATAAGTTTTTTCAGAAAAATACAGAAAAAAGGTTTTTGGGGTTGAAAAAATGAAATTTGGCACGAGGTAATGATGTTACATTTTGTTTGCAAAAAATACAATGCAATATTTCTACAGTTGAAAATCATTACCATTCAATGCACAGTCCCAATCATATAAACTTTGCAGGATTCGACGATTCGATTCCGCCGAAGCTTCGACAGCACAAGGCACCGACAACATCGACCCCCTGCCCGAAAGCGTGACAAACACAAACACGGAAAGCACTTCAAATATTCCTACAAATGACAGCAACCACATCTACTACACTGCTACAAACGAGAAGGAGGATATAGACCATGGGGAACTGAACTGTACGCCTGCTGGTAGTGCACCTGATGGTGTGTACGCTACTGTGCAAAAGAAACAGAAGAAACAAGTTGACCAAAATGATGTTTACGCTGTTGTTCGTAAACCACCCCGCAGGCACAAGGTCAATGCATCAGAACAGACTGAGGAAAGTTAAGTGCAAAAGTAATTATACGTAGTTGTTGGTGCCTTATATATATTCGTGTACGTATGTATGACATGTGTATTTTTCGTTTCACAGTTATCATAAAAGATGGTATATTTGTGTACATATGTATATTATGTGTATTTTTCGTTTCACAGTTATCATAAAAGATGGTATATACAAAAACTTTGTCTATAATCTTGTAAGTCCGAAAGTTAGCATGCAAAGAATGTAAACTTTACTTTTGTTATACTATGCTACGAAAAAGCTTGTGTGTTTTGCATAAAAGTCTGACATAACACCTACTTAGCATAGAAGCTCCAGAGAATCAAAACATTCAGTGAACCCAAATGTTTTCGATGCCCCATGATTTTTTTAAATTAGTTTTTCCTAAACTATAGACGTAATTTAGACAGTTAAGCTTCTGTGCTATTTTGGTTGACCGGAGACTGTCAGATGCTGCAAAATATATTAAGATTTGGTTTAGACATTTCCAACTTCATGCAATGACTCAACGAAGCTTGCACCATATTTTGCATGTAACGGTTTTTGGCAGCACATGTGAAGTTGCCAAGTGCCACGTTCCCAAGTGCAAGGGCCATGCGGAAAACATAGGACCACGAAAACAACTGTCAACTACTTATGGACCTTGACCTTACTTGTGCACGAAAGAGTTTTGGGAATGAAGCTAACAAACAAACTAAAATTATATATTCTCTGGCTGAGGTCAGAAATTGTCACAATGGGTTTGTTAAAACCGTAACCATAAATAGAATACAAACAGGACTTTCAACTTTACAACGCGAAGCAGACTAATATTTTACAATGACCAAACAGCATTTGCGACTATTCAAAAAACGCGGGAACTCAGGTTGACGAATAATTTTAAATCGAAACCCACAGAGTTTTGTATGAATAATGTTTTTATAGTTTTGACAGTTGAGTTTTGTTGATGTGTCACTCATTGCAGTTGTAAAGTTCGTTACTAAATGCTTAAATTAAGGCAAAATTTAAAAAAAAAACACCTCTTATTTTTAGGTGTTAGAACAATAGGTTTTTAAAGAACATGTTGCAATGAGTTTTAACAGGTAAAAATAATGGAAAAGCTTTCCTGTGCAGTCAACGTTCATTTTTCGAGGAAAATAACAAAATAACCAAAACGCAAACAAAACAATTAAACCAACGTTTCGCTTTTTCGATTACTTTGTGCCCACACGCTTGCTGGGTAACCGTCACTGTAGCTTGATTCGCTATCCGATAAAAAATCGCAAGTTGCCTTGTAAATACTCGGACGCCAGTTTCCTAAACGAATTTTTCTTGCAGCTGGAGTGTAACTATCCACAGAAACACGCGTACGATCCTCGCTAAAGCCCTTTTCGTAAACCGATTGGATTATTTTCACGTGTTGTTGGAAGCGGATTCCGTTGTTATCTTCAAATCCTCCCCACTCCGAATCGTCATCGGAGCTCGACGAGTAACCGGTGACGTAATAGCAGCCACCGCCACAGTCAATGACGTCACGATGACTTTTTAATTCCAAATTGTCGGCATTTTTACTGTCGCTCTTACCAGGTTTGAGCGCGGTGACGTTGGGCGTCTTTTGGTCCATGAAAGTTTTTTGCAGCATTGTGTCCGACGCGTATTTTCTACTCAGTAAAGACGGTGCGGACCAAACGTGCTTTTCTAAACATTGTTGAAAAAGCATTTAGAAACACAAGATACAGACTTGAAGAGTAGTTTACTTAAAAACAGAACTTCCAGAGAACTGGAGTAAACATTGATGTCAAAAGCGATTG
The DNA here is from genome assembly GCA_008931825.1 of Phallusia fumigata. Classification (NCBI taxonomy): domain Eukaryota; kingdom Metazoa; phylum Chordata; class Ascidiacea; order Phlebobranchia; family Ascidiidae; genus Phallusia; species Phallusia fumigata. The sequence continues at coordinate 14,696 of QXVZ01020107.1, read as the reverse complement.
TCGAACAAAATACAAAATAAAGTTCCTGATTTTACAATTCACCATGTATAATAGTATCAATAAGAAGATACAATCCAGTACTATAGTATGTACAACTTTTTCTACGTTCCAACAAACGCTGTTGTCATCGTCAGGGACAACTCGGAAAAGTGGCGCAAAGTTAAAGGCGTAACAACCATTAAAACGTCACTAATAAAGCCAACCGTTAAGTACGCAATAAAACATGTCAAACGTGACGATAAACAATAGAAAATGTTTTACACCCGAGTGCTGGCTTGTATTTTCTTCGTGTAGTACGTATACTTTTGCACTTTCTAAAAGTAAACAACCTTTTCTTAAAACGTGTAGAGTGCTGGTCGAGAGAGTCAATGTTTTAGCTTCTAAATGGTTCAACCGGGATTTTAGGGAGCGAATAGTGGTTTTGTTCTGGAAAACACGAGATGAGTGATTAACATAATAACCTACCAGGTTATTATAAATCGATTTACCTCAGCGATCGTTTTCATCAGCAGTTTGTTTTCGATTTGCAATAGCAGTTGTTCATCCGACGCTTTGGTTGAAGTCGTTTGTTTCTCCGTGTCATGTGAAGATCGATTGGAAACCAACACACAGCAGATCTGCAACAGAAAAACATGCTTTTTTTAACAAAGAAAAACTGTTGCTGCCAGACATTGTACAAATTTATGGCAGTTCTTCTGGCAAATGTATTTTTGCGTCGTTTATTTACGTATTTACCGATAATGCTTTTAACGTTTTCAACGAACAAATGGGTAGAATTTAAAAGTAAAAAAGCAAAATGACTCAGGGATGTCAATACCGTTAAGGTACATTGTTTCAACCAAAAGAATACAGGACATTGAACGAAAAAATCACCAAATGTTTAAGCGGAAATTCATTATAGCAGACAGCTCGGCGGCAAGATTGCATTTCACCAACCCAAAAACAAGTTCCTTACCTTGGTAGAGATTTGAACAGCTGCAATGATAGCACTTGGAGTTATTACCACAAAAGACGACAAAACAAACAGCACATCGCGAGACGAAACCAACAATATTCCGGGTACACCTGCTGAAAACCCTGTGAGTACTGACAAAGACAAAGTGACAGACAACCCGGGTCCAACCCTGCATATTTTTTTCGATTTTACTGCAACCACAAGCGACTTGTACAAGAGAACCACTGCTAAAAATATCTGTAAAACAAAAAAATAACTACAAAAACCATCTAGGTCTCGTTGAAAAACGCATTTACTATGTAAATCGCAATCCCGGCAAGCCAATATCCAGTATCACTGGTAAGGTTCATCATGATTTCTGATTGATCCGTAGTTTTTGATGGCACCAACCAACATAAATCTGTAGTGAATATTTATATTAGATATCAAGCAGATAGCATTGTTATTAGATTCGTAGTGCTACATACAATGCTGGTGTTGCGTCTCGTTTCCAGTAGCCAGAGATACAAGCCAGAAGGACAGCGTAAGAACTTCTACAATCAACAACATTCCTATGATGACCATTATGTGTTCGTCTTTCAACTTCTACAAAGCGAGATATAAAAATATAACGCAAGTTTTAATACTGACAATATATGTCTCAAGACCACATAAAACCCTTTTCATATTTATATTAGAGCTGAAGCTTACAGCACACTCAAATCTGTACTAATGCACCTTTCCATATTTGTTTGCATGCAAAGGCTTTGACACCACTTTTCCACTTTTAAAATATTAAAATCTTAACTTCTTTCTTTACCTCAAGAAAGCTACCCTTGGATTGTCGCCAACACTCGAGTAGAAGTGACACAAAAACCAATGAGTAACCAACACATATTCCACTGATCCCGAAACGAACCATGAACAAAGCAACAAGCGCGTTCTGCAACAAACAAATTCGTTTTCGCTGTTAGGTATGAAGCACGCTCACACTTACATTAAAATGAACTTGGAAGCCTTCGTGAAGAGCACACGAGATGATAATCAATGAAGTCAGCTGCAGAAGAGATCCTGACAGAATGCTGACTTGTAAATAGCAAGGAGTGATGGAACTTGCCGCATTCCTCCTGCTAACACCAATGTACAGTCTGCTGGTAATAATATGCGACCTTAATAAAGGAGTATACATTGATGACAGCAGCGATTGTCGAAACGTTTTCAAAAATATGCAAAAAAAAATACAGTTCCTGATTTTGAAAAGCACATCGTCAAATTTAGACATACGATTCACATTATATAATAGTAACAATAAGAAGATACAAGCCAGTATTTGTATGTACAACTTTTTCGTTCCTACAAACGCTGCACCTGCTAACACCAATGTACAGTCTGCTGGTAATAATATGCGTAATAAACAACTCCAGGCATGTTTGCATGCAAATTGGAACGATATATATTTAGGTAAATGAACTGGCCACGCAAATTTCTTTATTTTTAGACCCTTTACATCAAAAATAAGACCACTTCTCAAAACTCAAGGGTTCCAACCTTTTTTGTGCGTTCGAATTTTCCAAAGTAGTGGCAAACACATGCAATGCCAAGGTCGCGGAAATTCAGATAGTGCTACTTACTTTTTACGTGTGTAAACTCCGAAAATTACTAGCAGGGCAATTAATCCAACACTGACGACAACAACTGGTAGAAAACCACCTGTTGCGATGCTGAATTCTCCGGTACTATTGCTACACTGCATCCCCTAACTTTCTGATTCAAATTTTGTTTGAAACGTATTCCAGTACCGCACTCTACAGTAGAGATACATGGTCAGCGTAGAACTAGAAACACTAAAGCTTCTTTTGTTAAAAGGTTGCACGTGTAATTGGGTGCTTAACAACTTCACCACGTCCTACTGTAGTTTACAGCTTAGTAATTGTTTTAGTGCCTTTGTTGTTGTATGTTAATTGGCGACACAACCTCGATTCAATACAGCTCTAGAAGTGGTGTAGTAGACCTATATAACCCCTTCATATACGTTACTAAAGATAAATATCATCAAATTAAAGTCCAAGCTTAGTCCAAGACGTGGTGTAATAGAACTATTTCGCCTACTTTTAAGTGATATTAAGGACATCCATCATATAAATTAGTCTCAAAATAAGCTTGAAATAACCATCTCTGATTTCTGTTGTTTAAACTGATGCGCTTAACTCCGTAAGCTCCTATAACTAACCACGTCCATAGGTGACAGTGGGACCTTGTCGTTTTATAAAAACACAACTTTGTTTTCGTAACGCCGTATTTTCACCCCGGTCACAACAGGAGAAAAATATTATTTTAATGACGAACGTGAATTGTTTGGGAAATGGTTGACAATTGTTGCTTATTGATGTTGTTGCATCTGCTTTATACAAACCCACTGAAAAACACTCGTAAAGTGCTTATAATCAATTACAATGGAGGGTCGATAAGATCCTTTTCCTTTCTTTTTTCAACCCGAATTTATAGTGGATTTTGAAATGTACTCTGACACATAATTAAATAGTTTTGTGGTTGATTTAATGTCAGTAAGAGCAGCCAGTACTTGTATGGAAAACATTTTCTACGTTTCGACAACCAATTGTTGTATTCATTAGGGATGACTCGGAAAAGCGGCGCAAAGTTACGTGTCGCGGTAAAAGAGAAAAAAGAGGGGCGCGTAACAAATGTTAAAACGATAAAACCAACTGATAAGAATAACCGTCAAAGTACGCAATAAAACATGTCAACAAGGCATTAAACCATTAAAATCACCGATAGATCACGCTGCAGAAGCCACGCGTCAAACATTAAATAAAAACAATGGCATGGATCTTGACCTATTTTTAACTGGGCTTTGAACTGTTGTATATTGAACGACTCCAAGATCATCAGCTTGTACATGTGGTTAGTGGATAGTACTTTATAGATTTCACGCAAAACGTAGGCAAATGGGTTACACAGGTTAGTCATATATTATACGCCTGTGATCACTTAACGTTTTCAACCATTTTGCTGATGTACTACACATATTTCAGTTTTAATGGTTTTCCTTTATCAACAACCCAGCAACAATTTCCATCTTCCATCAAACGAGTCTCCGGTTTTGACTTCACGCCCGAGCAAATATCGTTTCTCAACACTCTGTCATTTGCACAGGAACGCTTTTGTTGCGGCAAAGCCTATAATCTAACCGCGCGCGTTCTTACGCAGAGCAAAGGTGCCTTCGTCTCGGAGTGTGGTTCCGCCTATATTGACTGAGGAACAATTATCAAACGTGAAAACGACATCGTCTTGTTTGATTTAGAGGTTGGGCGCACAAAGTAGCCCGCCGTAAAAATGTCGATTTGAAGAGAGTGAGGTATTTTTGTAGAAACGCCTTTACGAGTCAGGGACTTAAGATTCGTGTCGTATTTTGTACTCCCATGTAAGTGTAGCTTTTTAGGTTGTTGGGGCAAGACAACCATGAGGTTTAGGAATAGCATAGAAGTGGTACGTGAAGTAACCATAACCAAGTCACTCACTTTGACACTTATTATAGCACATGTCAATGTTAGTAAGTTTTTTGGTGCAGAAATAGACAAAGCTTATAGTTTGTTTGCTTAAACGAGATTGATAAACGTTTGCCTGGTTCGCCATTACAAAGTCCTTTGACAGGTTCTAAAATAGGCAAAATCCTTTAGAGAAACCAGCTTAACCGAGAATGTACAAACGTCAGCAGACTATTTCCTGTTTAAACTTCCAATAAAAATGTTACGGTCCCAACACGAAGCTCGTTCGGAACCCGCTTCAAGAGTGCAAAGGGGTTTATGTGAACAGATGTGACGTATAGCGAAAACGTGTTACCGTCGACACCTAAGCGTGCCGTAGCAGTTCATTCGTTGTAAGCTTACTATAGCTAAATACTTTACGGTCTGTTTCCTATTTAAATGTTGCACCTTTTGAATGAAACTACCGTGTCGATACAAGGAACGCCCAACGCCACAAATTAACCCGGCGCGTTGGCCTGTGCAGCGCTCTAATACATTTCCAGGCGCAACAAAAACCCGTAAAGTTGCTTTTATGTGTTTAGGTGTTCATCAGTCTACTTAAACGTAAGGTTAAATTTATGTGTTTGCCAAAAACCCACAATGACAGCAATGATGAAGCGAGCAACCGATGTGGAAAAAATCGTATACAGGTAATTGCCACATGTTGTATGTCATTTATATAATTCCGTGTTTAAATCCCCGGCAAAGACTGCAGTCACTTTGAGTATTGATTAGCTGTCAAAATTTAGAGTGTAAAAACACCGTTAGAGATTTTTTGCTGTCAAAGTCACGTTTGATGAAAGGCAACGAGGTTTATTGAATTGACTCACGAGCGTCGTTTGATTTCGCTAAAGTTGTTGCTTGTTTGCGACCTGGGCCTCTATAGAAGTTGCATGTCAATAACGGCAGTTGTAATCACTGGCATTGTTTATCAAACATTTAAGGTTGCTTAGAACAAACCCCGTAGACTGGACAGTAACAGTAAAAAATGAATGCGTCAAAGTAATTCCGTTTACATTAGGCTTTGTTGAGGTTTTGTTCTCGTTTAAAACCAGGCAACGACCACAGAAATACTTTGGACTTCCGTATAAATGAGTCAAGAGCAATGAACCAGCAGATCCTGACGTCACACACGGCCTCCTCGCTTTAAAGCCAGTGTTTAAACCTACGTCGGTCCCAGTGGTTCGCCCATGGCAAATACGTTTTACGTTGATTGCCATTGTGGGTTTCGTATGAATAGACAATGCGAAGTTTTCGAATAAGCAATTGTGTCGCTACGATTTCTTTCACCAGGGGAATAAACTCAACTCAACTCAACTCAAGTTTTTAAGCCAAGGGTCTTTAAGCAAGCGAAAAAATTGCGATTTTTTGCTTTACATTCGTACGCATTGTATAATGGTTTCAAGTGTCCTATGACTTTGCTTTGAAGCATGTCCTACGTTATACTGTTTTCATTGGACCCTAATAGAAATTTGTTTGTTTGTTTTTACCATAACATAACTGCACAACCGAATTTAAGATGCCCTGAACAAAGCACAAATGCCAAATGTGGCCGTCGCTACGTGTGTTAAACCCACTCTGTTAGCTGTTAGTTACTGAATCCGAAAAGCCGAATGTAAATTGCATGTGTATTAGACAACGCAACGTTTGTCAAACGGCTTTGTAAGCATAAGGAATTTACGTCAGGATTACGTAAAACCGTGCTTCTTAAACTGTGAGTCGCGACACTCCGGTGCATCGTTTTTATTTTCCAAGGGCATCGCACAATAAATATGTTTGGTAGTTAAAACGCGTTTGCATCATTAAATACAACTTTCACAATAAGCGTCTTTATGAAATTCTTATCGCTGGTGCGTCGAAACTCCCACCAACTTTTCCAAAGGCGTCGACAAAAGTTTGAGAAACACTGGCGTAAAGCTTGTCGAGCAAAACCACAAAACCATTTTTAACGAGTCAACAAACAAAAACAATATATGTGGATACACCGCAGTTCATGGTGGTGCTTCTGTAGTCTTACAATATTGTCTCGCGATCGACTGCCACAAAGCCTAATTAGGATTTTCAGATATGCTAGTGACATAGCATTGCGGTTGGTATCCTGACGGTTAAGCACATAACACGACAGCACGTACATCGTTAAACGCATTACTATCCCGGGATAAAGTATGTCAGGATTCGAGTGGCAATGCAGGTGAACTGCTGCGAAAATGAATGCTTAAGGTCAGGGAAACCTGAAATTAGGCAGTAAGGAAGTAGAGCGGACTTTTAAAAGTTTCTGATTTCAGGTTTGTGTTGAGCGTGATACTTGGATTTGCTATCGGGTGCCACTTGCTTCCGTCGTTACATCCCATTGCGTACCACGTGTTGCCAAGGTCATGGTGTCCTTCACCGACCAGTGATGTAAAAGACGTAGTGTTGAAGGGACTAGATAAGGGAGCCAACAACGATGATCAAATTGTCGACCGCCATGGCGTGGTTTACATAGGTAAGTTTCAAGGGTAATTTTAACTGCCAGAGAACTTGTTATTACATTGTAATGCAAACGTTTCGACAATCGCTGTTGTCATTATCAGTGCATAATGACGAGAAGAATTAAAACGTGCTTTACATACACAAGTGAGGTAAAATGAAAACGTGACGCAATTGATGACGGAATTGAAGTCAGATAAAACAAGTTGCAAGGGACGTAAAGATAAAAACGATAAATAAGGCAGTTATGTTTCAAATTCAGCTACTCTTCAAGTCTGTATCTTGTTTTCCTAAGTTTCAAGTTATTTACCGCATTATCAGGTGTTTGTACAATTGATACAAAAAATTATTTTTACTTGATACAAAACAGTTTATAATGCCTTGCACATTTTAATTGCTCTTGTGCGGTAAATCACTAGACACCCAACAACGTAAGTGCATTTTTGAACACGTGCACAGCAGTACACAGTTTAAAGCAGGGCATGTCGCGGCCCGCTAAACGATTTTGGTGCAGGACTTGTAAGCCATTCTTCCCCTTTAGTTTTCACGCAAGTTAGTGCATTTGCCCGACCCCCAAAGTCCGACTTATTGTCCGTATCGCAACAATGCCGACAGAAACGTAATACAAACAACGCTTTACTTATAAATGTTACTTTTTTTATTGTAAACAGATGTTATTTACCCTGTTTGTAATATTAGGGTTTTTTATTACAATAAAACAAAGCAAACTTATAGTTAATTGATGTGCGGCGCTGCGGCGCGCGGACTAACCCGATTAAGTGTATTCGGCAACCTGCATCCACTGGTTTAAAGCTTGTCAATGATTTGTGGGCACTATTTCGCCCAATGGGTAATTTAGTCCAAGTTTCATTTGCAATCGCTGTCGAAATCGTCGTTATTAATTTGTCATAGGTATGATGTCTATGGAAGAGAAGCTCGACTCCCGAGCGCAGGCGGCGGTGAATTCTTGGGCTCGACATGCCTCTAAAGTTCATTTGGAAGTGTTCGCAAACAATAACGGAACTTACGATGCCGAGAAGCGCTTAGTCAGCAGTCACATGGAGAACGGTGTGAGGGTGATTCAGTTGCCGGGAGTAAAGGATGTGGATTATCCACCACAGAAGAAGAGTTTTTCGATGATCAAGTTTATGCACGACGTCTATCTTGGCAAGTAAGTTATGTCATGAGGATTGTGCCTTTCTTTGCAATTGTGTAAATCAGGGGGAGCAACTAACCCCCTGCTGGATGTGACGGAACCCCAAGTGATTTAAGAGTTCGTATTCTCATATACTTTCGAGCTAGATTGTGCAACCTCTTTGTTATTTTGCCGTTAAATGTAGTGCAACTGCAGCAACGAGCGACAAGGTGTTCGTGAAAAACAGCCTTTTACAGATTGCAACAATTAGCATGCAGATACATTAGGACATGAGGTCATTAACGTGGCACACGAAGCCATCGACACTTTGATATAATTTGTAAACTGGCACAACTGCGTTTAAAAGTTGAAGTTGGATAATTTTTTAAATAGTTACGTTTGTTTTTTTGTATTAGCACATTTTTGTGTTGGCGTTTTAAATTTATTCCTTCGCCACTGTTTTTTTCTGTTTGTACATTTTCGCGTGTGCATGACGCTTTGTTTTCTAAGATTTTTGTTCGCATAGGCTTTTCCATTTTTTCAGTTACGATTGGTTTGTTCGGCTGGACGACGACGCTTACGTTGACGCTGACAAGCTGCACAAGTTTTTGAGCGGAGTCAACTCGTCGATTCCCTGGTTTATTGGAAGCGCCGGGTTTGGCAAAGACAAAAACGACCAGATCAGAAAAGGCGAGAACTATTGCATGGTAAGAAGGAAACAGGTTCCTGAGGTGGCCCACTAGTTAGCGCCAATTGCGTTCTTAAGAAGTTGCTCGAATGGTCTAAGGCACACGACCCACATAAAAAACTGATTGGGATTATCTCTCGGGACCGGCCCGGGTTCGAACCACGTAAAAAGAAAAAAAATTGTTTCCTAATCTGTGGAGTTTATCAGATTGAGTGGAACTGCTAATTTCCTACGCAACATTTGAGACTCATTTTAACTGTCTTATTTAGAAATGTAAAATGATGCTTTCACACACAATGTCGGACATGTCAGGACTTGCGCTGAAAACATTTTGTACGTTCCCACAAACGCTTGTGTCATGATCACGAATTTTGGGTCGCATTTACAACTACCTTATTTGCATTTTTTCTTTCCTTGAAGGGTTAACAGAGGTAAGTTTTCCCTAAAACGCAACGAATTAATCCGGATACGAGCAGCATCAAACACCCCAAAACCGAAAATGATAATTTTAAGCTGTTTTTCCTTCTTTAGGGCGGTCCTGGTGTGATCATGTCTCGTGGCTTGCTTCGTCAACTTGGCCCGAACCTCGGCGCTTGCTTGAGGACGCTGTACACTGAACATGAGGACATTGAACTGGGGAGATGTGTGCAGAAAATGACAGGGGTGCAGTGCACAGTGTCGTGGGAAACTAAGAAGCTTTTCTATCAGAACTACCAGCAGGGATCCTACGCTACGAACATTGAGAAGATTGAACCAACTCAGCTGGGTCGGTATTTCTATTTGTTTTGCCCTAAATCGAAATGTGTTTTGTAAAAATCTGTTTCAAGAACAAAATAGTGCACTTATTTTTGTGAAAAATACACGAAATTGTACACAATGTTTTTCACGTACGTTACGTACTTAACGAGTGGTCTGATAATGCCGCATCGTGCCACATTGCTGTGCTAAACAGTTATTGCCCGACACACAACAAAATATCCGTATTTATTTTGTTTTTTTAGATCGTGGTTTAATTTTCCACGCAAACAAAGACGCGGAAAAGCAGATAAAGTTTCACTCGATGATTTTAAAGAGAAAAATTTTCCATCTCATGAACAGAGTGAACAGCCTGGAAAGTGAACTTCGGTCGTTGGTGCGCGACGAACACAGCGACCAGGTAAATGGAGGATATCGGATAAAATTGGAAAAGCCGAAATATAAATAGTACAGGCAATATCATATGTACAACTACCTGAATACATACAACAAACGTGGTTTTTAAACAAGGTTATGAAGGCTCTTTTTTCGTTTACGTAAAATACATGACGTCACTATTGGCGCGATTTGTTGCATCAGGCTTGTTGTATGGCGTCACTGCTGATGACGTTTATGAACCCACATTGTTTCATTATAGGCCCTTGCAAACTATATGCGCTGCATCTTCATGGGTTGTAAATACAGGGGATCTATTACCAGTAAATATGATTTTGGGCTGCTGGAACGTTTTAAATCTACTATAGTATATACCTCGTCTGTTTCAGGACCCAAACACGCATGCGCAGTACAGATGGGACTCGGTGGTTGGAAGAAGCATCTTTAAAACCGATGAGAAAAACATGGTGCGAAACATGATTGACGGCTTAAAGACTCAACTCATAGATGGCACCAACGCGGCTGTCAGAGTGATACAAGGCCTCGACACGCCTTCGAAAACCCTAAGGGAAGTTGCATTGATTCAAAGTTACCATATAGTCAATCCAAGTTTTGCTACGGATTCGATTTCCCACATTCTGTGCACCTACCAAGCGAAATTTAGGGGGCAGATCGTGAAAGATAAAAAGGAAGAAAAACCTATCCACGCGAGGCAATACTTTATTAACAATCTTGTATTCCTGGAGGAACCCAACACTTTAACAGCGAATAAGAACTTATCGCCGTTCACCGACATCCCGGAGAAAGACCAAAAACACGGAAAAGAACCTAAAGTAGATTTCATCATGGCGCTGAGCGGGCGACCGGAAAACTTTGTTCGGTTTTTGAACAACTTTGAGAGCGCGTTTTTAACTCGAGGCGAAAGCGCGAATCTGTATCTGGCATACTTCCCCGCCAAAGTCGACAAGAAGCAAGATGACGGGCAAAGTGACGATTTCGTTCACGACACCAACACTGTGCGCCTCCGCGAGAACTACAATGCCGCCGATGACCTGCCGATTCGTAATAGTGACGAGCGCTTTATAATAGAGAACATGAGCGCTCTTCAGCGAGCATATCCCAATACTGAACTTAATGTAGTTTTTATGGCCCCCGGGACAGATTTTTCGCGGGGTTTGGGGCTTCAAACAGCCGCCAAAGAAGTCGCAAATCCCAATGAGATCTTGTTCTTTTGCGACGTGGACCTGGTGTTCGCGCCCGAGATGCTGATGCACATTCGCAGGAACACTGTACAGCACAAGCAAGTTTACTATCCAGTCTTCTTCAGCCAGTACGACCCAGATGTTGTGTACGTGGAAATGCCAAAGCCGCGCACGGATTTCCACTTTGAAGAGCTCGACGGCTTCTGGAGACATTTCAGTTATGGAATGGTTTCACTGTACAACAGCGACTTCGTGAACACGAAGGGCTTTGACCTGACGATTCAGGGTTGGGGGCTTGAAGATATTCACATGGTAGGTGTAACCGTTATGTATCCTTAGAACGTTCTAGGTATCCTTATTTGTCGGCTTACACAGGTTGTTATCACAACTTATGTATAGTTTGTTCAAAAAACTGGAGCACGCAGCTATTATGAATTATCCACGTGGTCCCCAACTTTTTGATACATTCACCCTGTTTTGCCCATGTTGGAACTTTTCATTCCTCTCCAATAGAAAGAAGTTATGTAAAGTGACATTAAAAGGCTTGGAACCTCTAGTCTACCTAAAAGCAGGTTTGAGGTTTAGGTATCTGGACCTAACAAAGTACGGTTGGTACACAATTCACGGTTTTAAACACGGTCTCAAAAAGAAGATACAAGCCTGTACTTGTGTGTAAAACATTTTCTACGTTTTAACAAACGCTGTTTTCGTCATCAGGAATGACAAGAGCGTTTGTCGAAACGTAGAAAATGTTTTACACACAAGTACTGGCTTGTATCTTGTTTATGTGAAATAGAGCTACTTAGGGAAAATGCCTTGGACTTAAATCGCTTACGTAACTAACGTGCAGCTAGTTTAAAACTGTAGCACACCCCAATTAGAAATTGAGCAGATTCTCATATTTTGCTACCGAGCAGCATGCAACATTCCAAACCATTTCATCCACATAATTTTTAGGTCAATTCCATACTGAGCGCCAGCCTCCAAGTGTTCAAAAGTACGGAGCCCGCAGAGGTACACATCTACCACGACAAATTCTGCGACCCTTCGCTGAGCGGCAAGCAATACAAGGACTGCATGAATTCTCGTGCGACCCATTACGGTCCACGGGCTCTGCTCTATTATCTCTGGAACACTCCAATCTCGCCGGAGGGCGCTGTTTCAAACACCACGAATTCGCGGGTCGCTTCGTAGTTTAATTGTTTTGATATTTTTGTTGTTTACTCAATATAGCCTATTTTTTTACTGCTTATTTGAAATGTTTTACGGTCGAAGAAAACACAAATCAATCCAATTTTGTTTCATTTTGTTGCACCACTTGTTAACAAGATGCAGAAAATAATAGAAACATAAATGGCTTTCAGTCAAGGAGCCAAAACTTGGACATAGATTCAGACATAAATAAAGCTACTTTCTTTTGCAAAACGTGGGGACCTTATCAGTGTAAAAAAATGTTTTAACGTTTGAGTGCAGTGATTAAATGTCGACAGAATCGTATCGAAGCAAACCTCACGTAAAAAAACTCCTAAAATAAAACTGCTTTACAGAATAGCAGCATTTAGGGCGGCGTCGATATCTGGGTTTTCCCACAATTTTAGGAGGAATGGTTTCGGACCAAAATGTCCAGCTCTCGACCGGAGGCAATCCGTGTATTGTTTCTTCGTCAAACTGGAATCACACTCTTTGTCGTGAAACACGTGAACTTCAGCCGGCTCGGCGCTTTTAAAGACGCGAAGTCCTGATCGAAGAACTGAGTCGGCCTGAAAAATAGGTTGTTTTAAAAACTTGGCATTTTGCACAAGCAATGACGATAAGAAGACCTGTTATTCAAGAAACTAAGTAGTGTTAAAAGTATAACCGCTAGTGGTCAGTGTTGCGCAACGTTTGTTTGGAAGTCGAACGCTTGGCTGAATTTTGCTCGACTCGACTTAAAAAAACCTGATCATTTTTGTACTCGGGAGCATCCCAGGTTCGAACCGGAGAACTAACTACAAAAACATAGCAATGAACCCGAACCATGTTCAGATTTTCGTAAGTTATTGACGTTAAAATTACAACTTGCTTTGCGTGCTTACCAAGTGAAGATCCTCCAATCCCCATCCTACAATGCTTAGATCGAATCCCTTGGTAATTTTGAAGTCGCTCTTGTACATCGCTACCATGCCATAGCTGTAAATCCGCCAAAATCCGTCGTATTCATCAAAACTGAAGTGACTCCGGGGTTTCTCACGATGCTCGTACACAATTTTCGGGTCGTACTGACTGAAGAAGGTTGGATAGTAAACCTGTTTGCCCTGTATCGTGTTCCTACGTATGTGAAGTAGAATCTCGGGAGCGAAGACCAAGTCAACGTCGCAAAAAAACAGAAGTTCGTCGTCACTTGTCACGTGGTCANTTTCAGAAAAAAATTGCATATTTTGTCTTTTTTTCGATCACTACCTTAAAACTTGAAGACAGGGTCTCAATCTCTCTTTCAAGCTTCGCAATCCTGTCAATGGACCAAGCAATCTTCCTTTTGAGCATCAGCGTGTGAAAGTTGATTTGGTATTTCGGCTCCTTATTGGCGTGGAATATTATTCCGTTGTCTGAAACCAACACAGTATGAACTATAAATTTTCCAAATGTGAATTTAATGCTTTTTTAAATGAAATGATGGTTCCAACAATGGTCTTCGGTTTTCGCGGCAGTCAACAACATTTTGAAATTGCAAAAAATGTGCATTCTATGTTAAACAGATTTTGCATGGAATTTCGCAGTGTTCTTTAGATATTTTGGCCATACTATAAATATTTTCGACCCAAGTGTAGGAATTAACTACATTGTTTAAGAACCCAAAGCGACGTGGACGAATAACGCTACACTCATGTAATAATCAAACGTTTAAACTTATTTGAAACATTTGCATAACGTGTTGCGTTTTCGTTTTTTACTTATTTGCTCGTTTTCACTTTTTAAAGGGTGACAACCCCACTATTACTACACAGCCATTTCGCAACAGGCGTAAAACATACAAACTCATTTTTACCGATAGTGTCAGGTTCTAATGTTACAATGTTTGGAAGGTAGGTATGGTTTTTAAAATTCTGGTAGAAGATTTTCACAGACTGCCACGCCTCCGTGCACTTCACACCAGTCATCTTGCGCACGCAGCGGCCCAACTCGATATCCTCGTGCTCAGTGTAAAGTGACAGGAGACATTCCTTCAGTCCAGGTCCGAGATGACGTAGTAGCTCACGTGACATAACCACTCCCGACCCGCCCTGAGGAAAAAATAAAAAGTTTTTATTAATTTCTAATGATTAAATGTAGGCATTTCGCTTGGGCCATACACCGACGTTCAACGTGAAATATTCAGCGAATTAGTGTAAAAATTTGTATTTTCGGCTAAGTAAAGACACTTTGTACGTTTGTTTTTGGAACAAGTTCGCAAACGACCTTTCAATACACCTTTGTGCTTCTTTATTTGCGTGTACAAGTTACTAATGCATGTAAACCTGTTTCAATTAAGATGCCGTTGACGTTGGCCTGCATGCAAGCTTCAGGCTACTTTCAGCAGGCTACATGTCCACCATGTGTGCGTAGGTCGGTTAAT
>QXVZ01020094.1:0-17282 GCA_008931825.1 Phallusia fumigata | reverse complement strand
GCTCATTTGAAATACAGTTTTTGATTTTATGTGCACTATTGCCACACAAATAAAAATGTCTTTTGTACAGATAGCAAGTTTTTTTCAGAATTAGCTTTCTTCGTCACTAGCTAGTTCCATGCTGATTCCACTGGCATCTGAAGCATTGCCATCATCTGCAGAAATACATGTATTGGCAAAAGGTAACAAATTTTGGAAGCCCACAATGTGTGCATTGCAAACTAATTACACCATCGTATCCTTCATAGTTATCAAAAATAAGTTGCAAAATTTAGCTTTGCAGCTCGTCTTTAAGATGGGCACACTATGTTTGCCAGGCATGTAAATGATATCTTGGCTCTTCCCACAAACTATTTATTAAACCTAGCGTTCCTTAACCAGCAATTAATACCTTTGAAGGAATGCCACAATACCTAGTTTAAGATGCGCCACAACAAATATGCACAACTGTAATGTCTGATTTTTTATGTGGCACTACTAAAGTACAAAATGACCTAAAACCATACCCAAGAAAACAATTTGCCAAAGAGTATGGTAAGACTTACCAGGTGCAACAAAAATATCTTCTGTGCCTGGTGGAGGTGGCTCCTGCTTTGCACTTTCTGTGCTCTGTAGTTTTACTTCCTTTTCTTCTACTTGTACAGCTTCTGTTACAGCCTTCTTAGTCTCAGATCCGGGCTTGGCAATTCCCAATGGTCTGGTGGTCTTTGCAGTGGGAATGGGACGTGTTGATGCAGCCAAGACTGCATTCATTGGAGCAGTCACTTTTGTAGGAGCTTTTCCATTTTTAACTTGTGGTGGTTTGGTCGTTCTCACTTGAGTACTTGGCGTGAGATTGGCAACTTTGGCTCCCATTTTTGTCTTCTGAGGAAAAGTTTGAGGTTTAATGCCAGGGGACTTAAGGTTGCCTTTTGCTTCGTCTTTGTTGCCCGCTGTCGGTTTATCTTTGAATGGTGACTTTTTGGGCAATTCTGGCTCAGTTTGAATGTTGTCTTTCTTGTCTGTCCTTTTCCATGTAAATTTACCAAATCCTAGGCCTTGTGGTTTTCCAGATGATTTACCAGAAAATCGGCTACCTGGTCTGCTTGGTGGGTTGTATGGGGAGTTGTGTCGATCATGATCATCATATCCTGGTGACCATCTTCCACCATGGCGAGTTGCTTTCTTCTCTTCTTTGATTGGATACCGGTCACTTGGTGATTCATCGTATTTACGTTTAGAAGCCAGTTTTTTGCTTCTGTTATCAGGCTCTGGACTTGGTCTTCTGTAAGGACTATTACCATAGGAATGCCTACTTGTGGGACTTTTGACTCTTTTAAATTTTTCTTCTTTCGGCCTTTCATAGGGAATGTCATCATAGATTGGTCTTCTGGGCGGAGTTTTGTCTTGGAAACTCTTTGGTCTCTCTTCCATAGGTCTTTCATATGGACTTTTTCTGTGCTTTTCAACCACAAACCTTTCATCCCTGTGTCTTTCCTGAATATGTCTTTCATCCGGTGAACCTCTTGGTTTCTCCTGTTTGATTTTTGGTCGTTGTTCCACTGTAATTTCCTCTTGTTGGTCTTTTCGTTTTTCATATTGGCCACTTGCGAATTCCTCCTTGAGCTTTTTTATTTTCTGTACAGCATGCCCAACATCACGTACCTTCTCATACTGAGGATGATCCTTGCAAAATTTCTACAAAAATAATAAAAAGTTATGTTTAAAACAATGCAAAGGTGCACAAAATACTACTTAAACTTTTCCTTGATGTTTTTTTGGTAATGATTGTACAGTACTTACCTTGTATTTTTGGTTGTGTTCTTTTCCAAAGCAATGGTCTTCCGCCTTTAGTTCATCTGTGAAATGCTCTTTGCATATTTTGCAGTAGAAACTTAACACAGGCATAAGGAACTCAGCNTTTTTGGTTGTGTTCTTTTCCAAAGCAATGGTCTTCCGCCTTTAGTTCATCTGTGAAATGCTCTTTGCATATTTTGCAGTAGAAACTTAACACAGGCATAAGGAACTCAGCACCTATACAAAACATATTATTTCGTTTGTAAAAGTATTGTAGCTGTCCCCCTTGCATGCCTACACTTTTGTTGATTAAGATAAGCTTTATGGAGTTACATGAGGTGAATTTCATCACATACAATCTTGTTGGTTTTGCATGGCTATTAAATGATAAATCCTTTTTGGAGCTACACTCTGCTCTCGAAGAAACATTAACTAACAATAGAACTTTCTATGATTATGCTGGCGAATGTTTAGATTAGAGACAGGGATGTTCATAGTACAATAGCTGGCATTCTAGAATAATTGTTTTGAATTTAGAACATAGAATCTAATTTCAAAATCTGGATTATTATTTTTGAACTAAAGGCTCATTGTGTTAAAAAAATAAAGCCTAAAAAAATGGTGAAACAATGTGGACCAATAATGAACTCTTTAAAACTTAAGTAATGTACTTACCTTTCAGAGGAACAGGAATGGAATTAGGAATTTTCTTTTTATTCTTTTGAGACACTTTCTTCATCCATGGTTTGTCCGATGGATCCATTTGCTTAAATATGAAAAGACATCAAAACTGTCATTTAATATCAACTCAGACATTGTTTTATAGTTTAAACTGTTTTAAGCGGGTGAGGTAGTACTGGAACAAATGATGGTTTAAACAAGAAGTTCAACACATCATGATGACAAAATTAACTATAATATATACAATCTTTCAACATGTCATTCAGTTTGAAAATTGTTAAACAAACTGTCACACTTAAATGGGGTGGCTGAGTGAACATATTGGCTCTAGAGTCAAACAAACTGACTATTTCCATGTGTGAACGCTTTATCAAAATTGGATAAGTATTCTACTGTATTCAGTAAGTTTTTTGCTTGTCAGTTTGGAACATGCTGAAGCCTGTATACGCTTTTGTGTAAATGGGACAATAAATTCAGCAAAAACAATGTGGCCCCTTTAGGTAGGGGTTTTATGACAACTGTGGGAACAAATGCTTACTGTACCTTTTTATGTATCTTGGTGTGCAAATGCTCAAGGTACTCCAGTAGGTTTGGGTTTTTCTCATTACATATTCGGCAGGTGTGATTTCCAGGATCAATAAACTGGTAAATGGGGCTGTCATCCTCACTCTCGTCACTATCAGATTCACTGCTCTAAAATAGTGAAACTAAAATGTTGGTACCTGTGTCAACTAATTTAGTTTCAAACACAGTGTACAAACTCACATCGCTTGAACTTTCAGCAGCATTTCCAGTAGCCAATCGAAGATCTTGAATCTGTTTTTCCACCCCAGCCTGGAAAACAAAAAGAGCTTTACGAATTTTTCACAGCCTGCAGCTGAAAAAATGATGGTCCTACACTCCCAAAACAATTTGGCATTGTGGCCTGTCCAGTGCTTTTAGCTGTGGACCCCCACACTATTGTGGGATAAAGGTGAACTAGATGTACAATAATGATTTGTTCTGTCTAAAAGCAGGCAATCAAAATGTCTACCCAAGCAGCAAGTTTAAAGTGGAATATGGAATGAAAATCTGATACTGATATCAAACCAATAATGTCAGTATTTTTTTAATTTGCACCCAAGCTGGGTGTGACATTATTAGTTACCCTCCTGCTTCAGACCACTTAGTTATAAACAGAATTCTTTAACCTTCACATGTCATTAACATTAGCACACAGAAATGTTTATAAAGTCGAAGGCAAATTTAACGGTTACAGGAAACCAAATACATGGCAAAGGAGACTTTACAGTTCTGTCTTTTTCTTTTATGACAGTCTTTTAAAATTGATACAAGACATGCTTGAACACATGTTTTGGACACTTATTCTAATAAATATGTAGTGGCATAGTTGGGCCCCTTTTCAAGTTTGCTGGCCACTAACACTTACCTGAAGCAAAGAATTTTGCCGTAGAAGTTCTTGGTCACCAACCCCCGCCTGTCTTTGTTTCTTTTTTACAAGCTGCAGTTGTTGTCGCTTTAGCTTCTGCAGTTCTATTTCCAGAAATTTTAGGCGCTGCTTTCTTGCCCGCCTTTCCTCTTCAGCAGTCTTATCTAGTTTTTGCTCAGACTTAGGTTTTTCTTGGGGCACAGGCTTAACAACATTCAGATTAGGTTGCGTTGACAATTGCTGAACATTAGAATACAAGGACAGGGCATCTCCTGGCATTGGATGTTGTTGGTAAACCAGTTGTGGGGGGCCTGAAACTTGGGGTTGATAAATGTATACCCCGCCACCAGTCTGGGCTGGTAAAACTTGTGGATGAACATACTGGGCACCTGGAAATTGTCCAGCCTGAAGTTGGTACTCAGTTCCATAAACTGGCATTGGCAGACTTTGGCTGTTAGGCTGATATGTTGGCATTGATGGTTTTTGTGGCTGAGGTTGTACATTTGGTTCTGCTGGCTGTAATTTTTGTGGCTCTGTTGGATTTTTTTTAGTTTTGCTCTCTTTGCTGACAGAAACAACCTCCTTCATTTTCATTATACTTTCATCAGGTTGTCCATGAGCTGCTTTTTCTAAGCTTTGTTTGGATAACTCGAAGTCGAATCCTATGGCCTTAAGTACATTTTTAAGAGCCTTGCTGTCAAATCCACCTGGTGTGACTTTGTTCTGTTCATTTTCTCCTGATTGGGATGCTTGTACTTCTGCAGATGTTTTTTGGGGTGCAGATTTAAGAATAGGCCGCGTTTGTCGTTCTGGGGACAGATGTCCATGCATTCTATGGTGAGTCTCAGGAGACCGCTTCCGGCCGGTTGAACCTATCCTACCAGATGAATCATCTCTTCTTTCCCTTTCAATGTTATATTGTTGCTCGGCCCGTAGTTCTGGTGCCCCATCACCATACAGAAATCTATCCTCATCATCCAGCGTGTGATCATAACGTTTTCTTGCAGGTGGGCTGCTGCCATAAGCTTCAGTCAAAGTGTTCAGTGCATGACCGTCTTGTGTGACTGATGGATTTCTATAGCCATGGGAAAGTTCCTCTCTATTTTGGTAGCTCTTTCTTTTTTCTGGTGGTGGTGCAGTATCCAGTGAGGGATGCAAATAGCCATGTCGGGCTTTTTCCACATCAGGGGCACCACGGGAGCCTGAGTACATGGTCAGTAACAGATCTTCAGCAAGACCAAGGGTTGCTTTTGCAGGTTTTGGTCTTGCCCGACTGGAATTGCGGTGACTGCTTCTGCTCCTACTTCCACTTGAATCAGAACTTGATCGACGCCTGGATCTTGAGTGTCTGTGGGGTGATGGTGACTTGCGCAAGTACCCTCTGGGGCTACCTCTCCTTCTTGGAGAATCCCCATAGGGTGAGCGATTGCCCCTTCGTGATGGTGGACTCCGACTCTTTGGTGACCGACTATATCGCTGGTTTGGAGATCGACCACGAGTTGCTTGGGAAAAATACTGTTCACCCGAATATCTGGACACATTACTTTGC
The DNA here is from genome assembly GCA_008931825.1 of Phallusia fumigata. Lineage (NCBI taxonomy): Eukaryota > Metazoa > Chordata > Ascidiacea > Phlebobranchia > Ascidiidae > Phallusia > Phallusia fumigata. The sequence continues at coordinate 11,847 of QXVZ01020094.1, read as the reverse complement.
TGTGAAGTATCTATGGGTCTAGTACTCATGTCAGAAGTATATTTTTCACTCTCTGGTCGTCTGTCATAGGGTGAATGTTTTGGTGACCATTGCTTACCCTGACCCAACCAATTTCTTTGATCCTGAAATTGCTGTGCGGTCATTCTCTCAGGATATTCACTCATTCTTTCTTCCATTGCCCTAAAAAACAACAGAACATTTTTTAATCACCAAACAAATAATGCATATGTTTCAAGCAATAGGCACAAACAAAGCCTATTCTCTTACCTGTGTAGTATTGAGACAATCAAAAAGGATGTTGAGTTTTAGATGAATTAGATCAATAAAGTGTTTCCATAAGTGGTATCCACTGACAAACATTTGAAGATCATTACAACTTGATTTGTCTGTTCTTGGAGAACTTTTATCATTTCTTTTGGACATTAATAACAACTATCAACTTTCCAGTTTTTTTAAACCTGTTGCTAAATTCTGTTTGATGACTTTAACACAACCTGTTTCTTCTGGACTAATAAAGCTTAGTCTAGAATATTTTTCATGAAAAATATCTCTGCAGTTTCTTAACTATCTGTCAAGTTGTTCTGTACTTGTTTTTACTCTGCAAACTCTTTTGGCCTTTCTGTGTTAACAACACACATAAAACCTGTCTCACATAATATTGGTTTCCAGACAGGATCCTTGGTTCAAGTATTCCAAAGGCAAAGATTCCAAATTCATAAAGTGTCATGAAATTCAACAATTTTGAAAAAAACAGTCATACTTTGAATATAATTACCTTGGTCCTGCGTTAGGCCTGGGTCCAAGTCGATTTCTCAAATCACCACTTGGTGATTGTGATTTGCGCCTTGGGGAATTTGATCTTTGGAAAAACACATCATTGCCAACTGTTATCCTTAGGCCTTCATCCATTACAGGCCGGCCTCTAGATGACATGATTCTAAATACTGATTTGTTCTGGCAACACTGCAAACATTTTACAGAGTTAGACACGAATATTATGTAACAAATGCGCAAAACATAACACCAAAAGGCTTAACAGTAAGATGCATAGCCTATGAAAAAGGGCAGTAGTATTGTTTACTGGAAATCAAAAACAGAAATAAAACATGATCATTTAAAAAAACATTAATACAAAATCTTGTAAATATNTTTGATCTTTGGAAAAACACATCATTGCCAACTGTTATTCTTAGGCCTTCATCCATTACAGGCCGACCTCTAGATGACATGATTCTAAGTACCGATTTGTTCTGGCAACACTGCAAACATTTTACAGAGTTAGACACGAATATTATGTAATAAATGCGCAAAACATAACACCAAAAGGCCTAACAGTAAGATGCATAGCCTATGAAAAGGGCAGTAGTGTTTACTGGAAATCAAAAGCAGAAATAAAACATGATCATTTAAAAAACATTAATACAAAATCTTGTAAATATTCTGGTTTATCACTGATGGATTTCTCTTCCGGTCATTGCTGGTCAATTTGGCAAACTAAGGTGGTACGGCCCTTTTTTCACAAAACACAACTGAAGCTAGCATAAAACTCAAGAGCCCAACCAACAACAGGCGGTTAACAAAGCATTCTACTTAAAAAAGATTCGTGCCAATTGCCAGATGGATTCTGGAATCAGTATTCGACCGATCGAGCAAAATCCACCCATTAACGTTCCGCATGGCAGCGAACGCAAATAAAATCTTCAAAACAAAACCTAAGGTTTTAGCATTCTATGATTTTTACTTTTAAAATTATGTCGAAAAGCTGGTTTACATTGCAGTAAACCATAAATTTCACATGCGTTTGCTTTTTTTGCTTTGCATTTCGAGAAAATGCGTAAAGTCAAGCCAAATAATGAATGGACTATAAACATGACACAATTACTCATGCTTTTTAAAACATTTTTGTTACATAGTAAATGTTAGAAACAACCATTTAGGTAAAACTTAATTTGAAAGTAAAAATAAACTAATATTNTACTTTTCAGTTAAAATGGCAGACAATATGAAGGCTACGTCCTTTTCCTCTGATACAAAATTCTTTATTGACCCTGCAAAGTTATTGCCTCTTCAGCGCTTCCTTCCTGCCCCACCTGGGTCAGTATCAAAGCGTGGTCGTGGGGGTCCACGTGGTGGAAGAGGGGGTCGAGGTCGTGGTGGATTCGGTGGCAGAGGAGGAGGTGGATTCCGGGGTAGGGGAAACTTCCGAGGAGGAAGGGGTGGGGGTGGATTTAGGGGGAGAGGAAGGGGCCGAGGCGGTTATTAACAACAAAATGTTAAATAAATCTTTTCAAATCAGGTACATTGTCCAAAATTGTGATCTATAAGATGGTGGACATTTTGGGTTATGTGATGTAACATAACATCAACATCAATCAGTTTAGATTTTGGGTTTTGACCAATTTGTGGACATGTGATGAATGTGCAGTCGTTAACATTCATGGTTTGGGATATTATGAGGATTTTCGCATTCTATCTTGCAGCACATAATTTTCAGCTGGTTGTGGATATTAACAAAAATTATCGAATTTTTGAATGTACTTTTGGTCACCATTATCTGGAAATTTTGGTCACACAGCATATATAATGTAATAGCCTGTGTATTGTATGTACTTGTGTCACTTGGTTGGTTACATTTGTACAAATGATTTTTTTGAACTGCTAGTGTGTCAGTTACAAATGACCAATAAATATTTTCAGATTCAGATTACACACAAAAATGTGTTTTTTTGTAGTTAGTCTCTAAAGTATATGAGGACTAAGATATAACGCCATCGTGTTATTTCGAAAGCGTGCAGCGATTGCTTGCAAAGACACCTGTCGTAGGCGACCTGGCTCGGGTATTGAAAATTGACATTCTGTTGCAATTCGCTGCACTGTATGTTGTCGGTTCTACAAAAATTACCGGACAGTTGTCATTCGAAATGGGTCGAGAGTTCGCTTTATCGTAAACCAGGCATGTCAAATTCAGTTTGGTTTTTGAACCAGATCCAGACCATCTGATCTCATGTGGGCCGGGCCAGTAAAATGATTGCAAAATAACCTCTGGTGGAGCTGAATTCCTAGCAGTTAGTTTTGGGACAAGAATTTGTCTCGTGTGTGGTGTGTCATAAGAGTCACAATGCCAAACCTCCAAGCGAAGCGAACAAGTATCGCCGACGTCGCGGCGTTGGTGTGAAGGATATAACCTGTGTTTCACGTGTTTAAATCAGGGTTGTACAGTTGTTGACTGCTCTTCCGAGACTGCGCGCGCAGAATGTCGGACGCTATACCATTACATACTTTTACACAAACCGGAGAAAGAGAAGCAAATCATATTCACCGAGGTAAAAAAATCCTTGAGGTGACAATATACGCGTTTATCGATCCTGGGTCAACGGCAACGTTTTACAGCAAAAAATAGCAGATGCATTGTTTTGGGTGCCCGGCGTGACACATCTTTTCTGACTTTGTCTTTGAAGAAGTCATACAAGGAGCTGTGGCGAAACTTGCAGTGTATTCGCTGGACTCGGACGAGTAAATCGAAATACGCAACGCTGTTTACCCCGCTGAGATTCCCAGAAAGCCAAACGCAACTTTATCCAGATAAAGAAAAGCACTTGACAAACTGCCGCATCTTTAAGGGTTGAATTTTCCTGGAGTTGAAGGCGGCACAGATCACCTTGCTTCTTCCCATGTTACGCTACATTGCGTCTCAGAGAATCTGCATAATGTTCGGCCCCTGAAGCAACTTTTACGTTGACAACTGATTGGTTTCGATAATCCAGTATTAATCGGGCAATAAGGTCGAGGTAAGAGCTGACGGAGTTTCCTGCTCGTGGAGGATTTCGCCTCACCAAGTGGATAAGTAACGAAAAGGAAGTTCTGGCTTCGATTCACCTAGATTATTAAATATTGCAAGTTTAAAGTTTGGCAGCCTTAACAGATGGGTCACCTAGAGGTCAACAGTTACATTCCTTTCATGAATGGGGGCAGGATACCAAAATTTCAGTCACAAAACAGAATGCTTATTTTGGGGCAAGTTTATTTCCATAGCGACAGAAACGTTCCATCATCAATTCAAACAAGAAAGAGAAAAACAAGCGGGTCGCGGAAAAAAGGAGGGAGAGAATATACAACTGCTGTGTATTAAATTCACCTGCGAGCACCAAACTACTGTGACTCGCAAACTACAACTTTAAAACAGAACCTTGCTTCGGTAACAGCTCGGACACAAAACATGGGGAGTGACAGGAAACTATGGACAAACGGGCAAGCACCGGAGCTCTGTAGGTTCTATGTACAACCGCAAATTTTGGCAATCCGTAATCACGTTGGTGTGTCATGTGGGACGAACTAGACGCAAAGTAAAAGATTGTCGCGTGACAGGTAAAACACATTGAAAATCTCTTCCAGTTGGCAAAAGTGTCGTTGCTTCTTTGTGAAGCTGAGGATGCCTTAGATACCGATACACAGTGAGACATTTGGGGTCATATTTTAGCTTTACTGTAGCAGCTGGGCATTAACACTTAGCAGGTCGAGCGGCAGTGCTCCGAAAATGAGGAGGCCGCAAAAATGCGTGAAACTTTGGGTTTGAAAAGCGGCGTGCGTTGTTGTGTGGGCAACGTGCAAAAACTGCGCTTGTCAGGCTTACCTGGTCGGGCACATACGCCTAAAAGATAGGAAACAACATGCACTGTATCGTAGCAAAAAAACAAACAAATATAAAAAGGAGGACTACCACCACTGGGGGGTAGATGCTTATTATCGACACTTGGAAATATTTAAAAAGCAGCGTTTCAGAGGTGAGCAGCGAGCTGGCTTCTCACAAGTAAGACACGAGAGCCTAAAGCACGAAAGTGTGATGCAGACACATAATGAACACGATGAACTTTAAAAACGTCCGCTCCATCAACGCACGATGGCTCAGTGAAGCAGATCAAAAGATATCCCTGACATTGGGCGAGAGCGTTCCGTCTCGGCTTCGGGCCTGTCCCTTCGTTGGCTTACTAAGCTATTGTCAGTAGCTTGATCGGTTCGCAGTGTTTTCCTTAATCATCGCCAAGTCTATCCTCAGGCTTAACGTCGAGCATGGCGTGCAATTCCGACGGTGAGTAGCCAAGAAGACTCTGAAGGTCGCACACAAATCTGTACACGTAGCGCCTGAAAGAGAGCAAATCTAGCTTACTAAAGGTCGTCGTTAGTGTTGCTTATGGTTTTAATATCATCAAAACACCTACGTCACTGCGCGCAAGGCTTGCATTAAAGATATAGGCAGTGTTAATAGAAAGCGGAACTTTAATAAAACCCGGAAGAGTTCGCTATTAGAGCGACAGCATTAATCACCCGCTTCCAGTCATATCACGCACACGGCAAGGAAAAGCCCTATGCTGTCGCAAACAAACGCAGGAAGTTCGTTAGAATACGTGGCAACTTAACACACCTTCNAAGTTGATACGTTCATCGGAGTAGGCGGGCGTTGCGTTGAACACTGGCTGTGCGACCGATCTCGTTGGTGCGTCGTTGGTCATTGGGGCTTTTTCTGTGATATTAGCGCATTTAGTCTAGGCTCAGTTAATGTTACAGTGAAGGTATTGGTGCGGGTCCTCACCTGCATCCAAGCTGGCGATGTTTTCTACACTTTGGGTGGCGCAGTTTGTAGTTCGGTNTGTTGTCGCAGGGGAACGGGGTTGGTTGGCCGCCATTGAAACTTCCCATCTCTTCGCGTTTTACTCGCGTTGCGTCAAGGTTAGGGGCGCTGACCGGTGGCAGGTGACTGCGGTTGGGAATGAAGCCCCCCGCTGATGACGTCTGCACAGGGGCGGGGCAGTCCCGGTTGGGGAAGGGGTGTGGTTTGCCTTCTTGTGGAGGAAAGTTGATACGTTCATCGGAGTAGGCGGGTGTTGCGTTGAACACTGGTTGTGCGACCGATCTCGTTGGTGCGTCGTTGGTCATTGGGGCTTTATCTGTGATATTAGCGCATTTAGTATAGGCTCAGTTAATGTTAAAGTGAAAGTATTGGTGCGGGTCCTCACCTGCATCCAAGCTGGCGATGTTTTCCACACTTTGGGTGGCGCAGTTTGTAGTTCGGTCCATGGAGCCTTCGCTTGAGCAATCTGTGATTATTAAACCGAACATAATGTTCTGTTGTGTGATTTGTATTTAATCATTTTGTACGTCCAGTTTTGGGAAAACACCTCTGTACAGAAATTTGACAGCAAAACTCACCTCCTTGCATACGATCCAAATGTTCCCAAAGAATTTCACCAACAAACGGCGGACACAAGCGTAAAAAGTTTTCCTTGCGGAGTCCACACAACATCGCTCCAGGCAAGTTAAAGTTGCTCTCGTCCAAAGACGGGATGCTGAATTCCTGTGCAATCCATCTGGCCCAGGTCTTTACGTTGGCCGGGGACCACTGCCGAGGATCTACACAATGAAGCATAGAAGTTAGCTTGGATCATAAGCAGCATTGCGTAACGTGTCATTATGAGTCAAACGTACCAGGCGACATATTGTTGGACTCCATGATCTTATGGAATGACGAAAACGACTGTGAAATTGCATCATTCATTTTGGCGCCGGTTCCTGGCGTGATCAACGGGAAAAGCGGTGTTTTGGGCACTACAAGAGAAAATGCGTTGATGTTTTTGCCTTTTGTCATTACACACTTTGTGCAAACATTACACGTACCATCACCGTTGGATGATGATCCCTTGTTGTTTAAACTCGGAAGAGCGGCCAGTTCGTCCAACGGCGTGCCAGCCTCACTGCCGATGCCACAAGAAGGTGTAGCCGAACCGTACTCGCGACCTGTTGGGACTTCTTGTGCGGCGTCCTCCATGCTAGGCAGACGCAGCGTAAGGCGAGGTCGTCGTTTCTTGGCGCTGCTGACAGATATAAGATTGTTGACATCAGGAAGACGAAAATTGTTTAAGGGGTATTTTCGGCGTGAATGGCGGTGCGACAGGAACCAGGTCGGAAGCGAAAGATTGAGAGCAAATATTTTGCTTGGCCTTACCTCGACAGTTGCTCTGTGACGTCAGTCGGCGTTCCTGGTATCGATTTGCCGGCGCTGTACGGTGCGTGCGACGGTGTATGTCCGTTGCTATCTTTGGTCTGTGTAAATACCGCGAATTGGAATTTAATCTGTGTGCCAACGGCCACAACGCAAAACCAACACACAAATCTTCCTAAGGTTAGATATTTGAACTCTACCGCGAGGTCAAACTATTTTTCAACTTGTTTAGGTTTTTTCTATGTTGGGCTTACCTGAGGAGAGAATGTTTTGACTGGAGTGCATACGTTTGGCAGGATGTTCATTTCCATGTTATTTGATGGTATGTTGGAATGGAAGTTTTGCTGCATGTCCCCATGCATTGACAGATCTGGAAAATTATCAAATGAACATTTACATGACAATGTTAGATTATCAAGAAAAAAATTCTAATCACATTCATGTTACAATAAGAAAGGCTTTGACAACAACCAAAACAACAACTGTCAGAATAACACACAGACGAATTCATGCCCATGAAAGCTGGTGTTGCTTAAGGTAGGTTCCACAGGATAGGGAGGAGGAGGTACAACAATTGGTTCAGAGTTGATGACATCTTCAGGAGGAGAGAAGCCTCCTGGCAACTTCATTCCAAACTCCAAGTCATCATCGAAAAAATCTGATTCATCATGCTGCTACAAAATAAAAATATTTTTTATTGCCACATGTACGTGCTGCATCACAGTTATTTTTAAGTCTTTTTTGTACCTTGAGATTAATAGATGGTATTGTCAGGTCAAATGATGGTACCACATGTTGATCCACCATGCTTCTCAAATGGTGTGAAATGGCTCTTACACAAAGGTATTTGTGCTCAGTTTTCACAAACAAATTCAGATTTCTACACAACTTGCATTAGCACAATGGTGTGGAAGCTGAAAAACAAACACATGTCCAGATAGGAAAACGTCTAGCGAAAATGTCTGCCACATAATTGTGTAATAACAGTGTGCAACCAACGTCTCATTCCACTGACCATCAGTAATTGCCAATCAGATTAATATTTATAGCCGACCAACTGTGGTCGAGGCCGAATGCCACCTGTAGCGATTAGCAACTAATCTCTTCCCGCAAGCGCCTATCATTTGCACTTATCTGTGGTTAACTTCAGCCTGGCGTGGTGACTGGTACCTGGCTGTCATTCCGACTGTCAGCTATCAACATTTTCTGCTAAAATTGAAGTAATAGTGCCCCCGGATAGTGTACAGGGCGTGAGACCGCAGTAATAAGCCTCACCAGTTTAGGGATAATCATGCGCTGATTACAAAGCGCAGTGCTAGGCATCACGTCGGCAAGTACTTAAGCGGGGTAATTTGCAGAATCGCGACATGACATTCAACGAAGAGGGTTCATTTTCTCGGGTGTGGCGCTCTCGCGGGGTACCAGTTCTACGCGTAATGAGTCCGACGAAACTTGATCACAAGTTGCTCTGGGAGCCGATAATCGAGACACGCGACAGCGACCTGCGACAATTTTTGGTAATTATAACAATTCGTAGCATTAGCTCGCCCTCGCTAAGATTCTCAACCTCTATTGAAACCCTAGTTAGTTTCGCGACCATCTGAAAGGCAAAACTGATACCGATACCGGGCTGTCAAGTTTCCGAAGAACTTTCCCATGACCATTGTAAGGTCGCACTTTTTCGACTGTGACCTAACTGGAGTTTCGAAGTAACCAAAAACAATGTAACCTCGTGCTATAATAGCCTGTCCTAAAAAAACCCATATAGACTGCTTCTTCTTTGGTGCGCTAAAAGATATTCCATGCGGACTCGCATTAATCACGCGAACACTCGCGTCGCCAGCACCATTTCCTCGCCAATGAGCAGCGCCTGCGACTCACGCGAGTAAACACAGTCTGGGGAAAAGAAGGAAAAAAACGCAAGCGGCGGCGCTCACGCCTGGAAAGAGATAGCGAGAAACGCAGGGGTATCATCATTACAAGCACCCACCGTGACGGTTTCCTCTGCTTTGAAAAATTCGCGAAATGACGTTTCGCGTCTGTTACCAACTTTGTCATTGTCAAGTTACACGGGTCAGGGCCTGCTACGTTTGGATCACAGGCGTGCTGTGTGTTTCACCCATTGCATTCGTCATCATTCAATTAGCAATTCCCGCCCCGCGCCGTTTGCTAAATCGATAACAGGACAAACGGAAAAATAATTGCAAAATTTATAAAATTAGAGAATTTAAAATTTACCTCGACATTGCATTGCACCGAGAAATGATACTTTACACAAATAAGTAAAAAAAATTTAACACGCGCTGACTATTGGTTTCTATTTTTTTAAATCTTACCTAAGTATTGCTTAAATCGCTGGTCTATGAACATGATTTAGATAACGTAAATTCATTTCTAAAATACTCCGCGTAAGCTAATTTACAAAATTCTGATGAAGGGCGACAAACAGGTGAACACTTGTTGAAAAAAATGCCAAAACGCCCCGAATCGCCCCGGCCAGATGAAATCAGCAAACTGTTGCATTAAATTCTACGACTGTTAACAGAATGAGTCACCAGAAAACGATGCACCCGCCGTGTTTACCCTGTTTTGCAGTATTTCCGCTCCACTTTTATCACAACATCAGCGAGTTAATTTGCGACCAACCTAAAACTCAATGAGGGAAACACTTGACAAGTTTGGGTTTCTTATCGCATGTTTGTTGCGTGGGATGCCTGACACCGTTGGGAAGCGGGAAATCAACAACACATGATAAGAATAGGCGACTGACCATTTGTTTTCCACTGTTGGTGTGCGACTGAACGCGTTACGCAATGGAAAATGACAAACAAGCCGACCGCACAATATTTTCCCAACGCCTGTTGCTTAGCGGATCGATATTCGGGCTATATTTGGCCCAACCCATCTACCGTGATGCAAGCGCTGCGAGTCCCATTCATAAAAAACACACCACGAGTGTCGCCAGCTCACGCCTCTATTGCATCCAGCGTGTACGCATTTACCAAATGACGACATGAGTTAGTATGGAGTTTCTGAGTAAGAGTTAGTCATGACGTGTCTGTGACAAACAGAGGTGAGCACATCAATCAATTGACACCGCTTAACACCAGGTGCAATCAATGATTTGAATACCAACATTCTATGAATATCCAGAGAATTAGCTCGGAATCGATAGGTTGTAAACAGCACATGCGAACATAAATGTTACAGACTGTTTCAAAACTGCTACAATCACGAAAATATCCAATTTAAATGTTCACACACAGGGAAATACATGCTACACCGCAATTAGCAGCAACTGAATTTCATTTCCTGTCGCGCGACCAACAGANTTTCAAAACTGTTACAATCACGAAAATAGCCAATTTGAATGTTCACACTCAGGGAAATACATGCCACACCGCAATTAGCGGTAATTTAATTTCATTTCCTGTCGCGCGACCAACAGAAAGAAACAAGATAAAGGAATGCAAGAGCCACCATTTAGCGATGAATAGATCGCGCGCCCTTGTTATTCATCAAAAGCAAACGATGCTTTGGGCTATCTTTGATGCTGCGCGCCTCTCCGCCGCATATAGCTCAACTGCAGATGAAAGAAAACGCTGCGGCTTTTCCGACGCGGTTTATTTGTTTTCACAGCGATCGTCGCGCGAGACCACGCCGATTTCGGTGACCGTTGCATCGAACAGGGTTAGATGAAGGGGAATGAATTTGCACAAGCGCTGTTTGTATAATCACGAGCTCAACAATTTTGCGCGTTTACCGATTACTTGTGAGACCAAAATGGCTGCGCGCACCAGGTGCAGTAAAAAGTCACTGGGAATTGAGTGCAGGGCCGATAGTAATCGCATTACATCGAATCAACATTTACATACAACCACTGAACTGCAAACCTCAATTACTGATTGTGCAAAGATCAATGCTCTTACAATGATGTGACGTTGAAGTTTGGTCAAGTCGAAAACAAGTATTGAAACTTACGCACTTGAAATGCGATCTGGGCTATCTTATCGCGATGGGATAAGGTGGAGTTCACAACAACAAAATAAAATAGGTTAATTCAGCGAAGATCTGCGATGCCGCAACTGATACTAATGAGACCGTTGACTTGGTAAACAATAAACACTAGTTGCCATTTCAAAGGCGCACTAATAGAGTTTAGAAGATCGTGCGACGATTGGATGCATCGGGAGATAGCGAGCAGGGGCTACATGATATCGAGATACAGGAGGGTCAGGAAACGCACGGCAACTAGTTCGGTATCAAGTGTGTTTACACGCATACACGATTACGGAAAAGGCAGCGGATTCTGCGGATAAACTGTCTTGCGCGGACACCAAGCCGTCGTGATTCACCAAAACACACACAGACGCGCTGAATCCGACTTGACAAAATGGTTTGTCGCATTTTCCTATCCTGACCGCGCTGGGCTTGATAAATTTAAGGTCCGTCTTAAACGAGACAGTTGCGGGTCACACGCCAGCGCCAGAAATTCGATGTTGGGTGTTGTAAACAAACCGGACAATTCGTAAGCCGCCAAGCGTGTCCTCCACGGGTCAGGGTTGCTCGTCTGTTCCCAGGCTGCCAGCGGTTATATTAGGACAATGTACTGTAATGACTAGACAAAGATTTAAGGGGTCTTGCGATTACCCACAGAACATCCAGCGGGGTCCACTTACACACACGCAGAATTGTTTTTGCTCCATCTGTTTTAGGAAGGAAATCTTCCAGCTGGGCGCGACGTGACAACGTAAAGACGCTTTTTGACCGACCTGTTTTACTTTTCGGATTTTGATTGTTCGAAAATCAAATCAAGAGCTTTTTGTTGACTATTGTGTTCGCGGCAACACACA
>QXVZ01020093.1:0-11670 GCA_008931825.1 Phallusia fumigata | reverse complement strand
TTATGTTTTTAATTACGCTTTCAGAACAGTTCCAGCAAATTAACGCAGAATTCCTTTTTGGTCAAATGTTTTTTAACTTTCGAAATGTATAGTTTGAAACCAACAACAGTTACTGTCGTTTCATACCGGTTACTGTACAAAAATTAAGGGTTACAATATACACAGCGTACATGCAACAAAATAATCAGCTGATTCTATATACAGGTTAGTGCAACATTGCCTTGTTTTTGGACGGAATTGAAATTTGGAAAACGTTTCTAATTTGTACTTTGGTCGTCTCTGCTATCAAATCTCCGAGATTGAAAAGGAAATTCAGTATAATACTTTATAACAGCTGATATAGTGCTTGAAAAAAAGGAAATAGAAAAAATACCACTCGACGATTCACACTGATTAAGAAAAAATGCAATTTTTAAGCGACACAATTTTTAACTACCACTTAAAATGAGAAGGACGTAGTATTTAAAGCTGGAATTAAACTGCTGCAACTTAAACAAGGAAAATATTATACTTTTGTACGTAATCGGTTCAGTAACATAGGGATCTGCGTTTCAAGACAAAACACGGTTTTAGGTTTTCCAAAGAAAAACAATATACACGGAGGGGATTCCCCTCGAGGGAAACTGTAACAGATCAGGACGGGCCAGTGGGGACAGTTACAGGAAAACAGGATAGGAGGCACTGGGTTATGTAGGATTTCCGAAAGGGGAATTTTATTCAGAGAAAGGTCTTTGCATCTTAGCAAGATCACGTGGTAAAGGTTAAAGGAGAACTGATCACATTATTTTTTTAGAACTTATTTATTTCTTGAGCCGTTTTCGTTATGACGTCAATTAAACCCACCAATCAGGGTTTAACAGAATATTCGAAAAATTTGTTTGAAAAATGTGTTTCCATGTCCATTTTAGGAAAAAGTTTTAGAAAAGGGGGCATTGAAGCCAAAGTAAAAGGAGCTTGAGGGTAAGTAGGGGTGAAAAGAGGGACTTGGGTTTGCAATTTACTTCTTCAACACTGTGTTGAGCATGTCGATGGGTAGGGGGAAAATAATGGTGGAATTCTTCTCAGCGCTGATGGAAGTGAGAGTCTGCAAGTATCTCAACTGCATGGCGTTGGGGGCCTCGCTCATCACGTCTGCTGCCTCCTTCAGTTTGCGTGACGCGTTCATTTCACCCTCAGCAGCAATTGCGAGATAGCTCACTGGTAATTTTAAGGACTTTCCTAATTTCAAGGAGTCGTTTAAGTCTTAGAACATCTTGGACATTTTTAGTAGTTATGTGGAATTTTTTAACTTGTAAATTTACGAAGCTCTTTCGAAAACTAGATACTAGAATGAGAACCAAAAAATTTGCGACCCGCAAGTTCTGTGAAGTGAAGAAGAAAAATCTGACGCTCATTATTTTAGCGTTTTCAACTATGACGTCATATTGCGCAGTATGCATGCACAGTCATTATTCGTCTTTGGCAAGACGATTGCAGCTTGCAAAAAATATGGTTGCATAAGACAACACAATCACTGACGTCTGAAAAACTTTAAAGTTTGTCACTAGTTTACTCTATCTGGGTGATTTCTCGCATTTTTTCGTTGTTGGCCCGCATATGAACCAAAGTGATGCGTGGCTCCTGAACTGTGTAAACGTTTTGCCGAAACCTGGTGGCACTAAATTTTATTTTATAATTACTGAAATTCAGGTTCTGTTTCGATTTTTCATCTCCAATGGATGGTTATGTGACGCTTGGTAGCAACAAACATTGTTCAGCTGAAGGGAAACGTGTGGTTTCAGGAAACAAACGCTAATGTTCAGAAATGAACAATCGGAAATTATGTTCATCAAACGAAGCGGATGCATCCGCTGTGCTGGTGGGCGGCATCGTGTGCAAATAAAATACCAAGCTACTGTTTGATGAATTTAAAACAAATTTCGTAAGAATTTAAAAAAATATTTCCAGTAAATTTGTATTTGAAAAAAAGCAGATTTTAAAATTTGAAACTAATTTATTAAATATGAAACACGCCCCCTGCTATCTTAGCTCCAGTTTCTACATAAGTTTTACTAAACGTTTCAGTTTTTTTACAGATGACGTAATCGGTTACGTCACCTGTGAAGGTGTTTTAAAATAGGATTTTTCATTGATTTTAGATTGGACTTTGATGAATATTTGAACAGGACACTGGTATTTAGTATCCGGTTCACAAGCATTTACCATTGGCTTCTAGTTGAATTGCTCACAGAATCCTATTTTGATTGAACCACGACAGTCGATAACACTAAAATGTGGTTCAATTATTTAGGACTGTAAAAGGCATTTACATGGTCGATCAGTTTAAAATTTAACAACGATCGAGAAGCACCCTACATATTCACGTTATAAATTTCAATTCGATTGGATTGTTATGTCTAAAGTCATGTAAGCAAAAAACTAAATATTAAAAAAGTTAAAAAATGGGTGAATCCAAACTAAAGTCACAAATACGTTCCATTGTATCAACCATAAAAATAGGAAAATTCAGGTGTTTTACTTCATTAAATATTGCTGTTTAAAAACTTGACGTTCTGGGGGCCTGTGGGTGAACCGGGGTACAAAGTTGTCAGTGCCCAACTTTATCTATGACGTGTAAAAATCTATCATGTGTGAAAATTTGAAGAAATTGGACGACTATTCTTGACCAAAACGTTGAAACAAACTCGCAATAAACAGAAAAAAAAAACAGATTTTCACCATCAAAACCGCAAAACGCGCATAGTTATTTATCGCTGCCACCAGGTGTCGTCATGCAACGCTATAACTCCAAAACCAGTGACGTCATAGCCCTTTAACCAGCTGCCCACAAATCCGGAACTTGAGCGATTAAATTACGGCGACGAGAAGTCGATAAACGACGACAAAAACGTCCTGGTGAATTATTGATAAGTTGGTCCAACTGAACAGAGTCCATTTCGTTAAGGACGTTTGTAAACACTATTCGATTGTTTGCATAGCGGAGTAAACAAACGCTCGAACGTTGTGAACTGTGGGCAGGGAGTCAGCATTGATCTGACCTGGTTTACAATCTTACTGATCAATCTTTTCCTTTGTGAAACATAAAGTTGTAATTTTCCAGACCCACGAATTCGACCGGTAGTTTTTGAAGTCCAGTGTTAGTTAAATGCACACAACACCTTACAAGTTTCATCTTAAAAGTTTGGTGAAGGATTTTTGGCAGCGATAAGTTTACAGTTCAACATTTTGACAGTTTTTACTGCTATAGCTGGTCACACAAACTCTGGCAAAAAAATAACGACCCTTAAGAGTTTTTGGAAGATCCAGAGAACTATTGCCATGCGTGTTGTGGCACCAAAAACATTTCCAGTGACACCATAGCTTGAAAACCAAAGTTGGTGTCAGGTTGGAAAGTTAGTCACTTATGTGGGTGGGTACATCACTCATACCTTGGCTCTGGCTTCCCGTGCAGCTTCAGCCTCTGCAGCCATAGCACGTTGAAGTTGGACTGGCAGACGGACGTCTTTGCTGCAAAATACAACACGCAAATATGTAAATATTTCTATGAAGTGGAGGAATTGATTTGAATATGCAGAATGTCCAGACCGAAATATTTCAATGAAAAAAATTCTTTTCATTTGGGTTGGCAATCTTTGCTCTGTCAAAGAGTTATTTACGCTTTTCCTGGCATAATTTGTTTGTTTTGATTATTTGTTTAGGGAAAAATGAACCAAGAGAATAAAATGTCACATCTTAACGGTTTCACACAATGAAATACGCTAGCTGTTAAGAATCATTTGCTGTACTGCCATTTGTTTAATAGCGTTTGACGGAGTGGTTGGACAATTATTGGACCATTCCCAGGGATAACCGCAAAACAACTGTTTATTATTTGTAGTTGGTTATGTGAAGGGTTGACAAAAATTTGTAAAAAGCTATTTGGTAAAATTTGGAACTACGCTGCACTTGATTGCACAAAGTTCGCTTGAAAACCTGTTTTATTGCTCTTCGGTAACGGTAAGAAACTGATCGATGTGTCAGTTAAGATGTGCGCAAACGACAGGTTAATAACTGAGGAAGTGGTGTTACAGCGCATGCGCACACGTCATCTGTCCTGGCCATCAACACGTAACCTTTTACCTAATTTCACAACAACCAGCTAAAAGGAAGAATGAGCAATGCTGTAGTTGTATAGTTAGAATCTGACGACAGTTAAAACGGCTCCTATCATGGTTTGTTTAGCAGATAGGCAGTTATGTGTGTGGGTTTATTTGTGGTGTGAGAAAATCTCATTTCCTGTGGTGGTATAAACCGGGCTGCCTGCCACGTCGTTAAAGCGCAGAGGCACTGACCACTGCGGTTAGCTGATTAAAGTCGTGTGTGAAATGTAAACGCATGATCGCGCTTTGCATTTTTCTCTGTTGCTAAATACAGTTGGACATGTTGCTTGGAAAATCCCTCAACATGATTGATATAATTTTCGGTTTCGATGTCATACCAGTGGTTTCCAAAAAGTGCACCGCGAAATATTAAAAGTAAATAAAAAGCTAAAAACGGGAGAGAATTTTGGGATTTTGTTGACGAAATGCGGGTGTGCATGACAACGATATAACCTCGTGTTGACCTTATTTGTCACAAATGCAACGTCATCCATCCTTTTAAAGTTGCAAAAAAATCTTGTAACAATTTTCTGTTGTATTAGCCTGCTTAGTGTGCCGTGGAAAGATATAGTTTGCACAGAACAATCAGTGGTAAAATAGTTGCTTATTAGCTGTGTACATTGTGCTGAACGTAAAACCGCGCTTTAAGCCAACAGCAAAACCCCTTGCAATCAACACACACATGTTTTAAATACCTATGTCTACAAGGTGCAGATGTTCGGTCATACAAATTGGTCTAGAGATACACAATAATGTAATTTACCTTATTATTAATCACCGCTGTAGCGAAACTTTAAATCGGTATTCTGTGATTGCTTATAATCGCTTTTAATCTGCGTAGTCTGAAGAGCGACATTTAATTATCGAAAGCGACGTAAAATCAATTGTAATATATTCGAAGGTCATACGAAGTTCAACGAATAGCGGTTGTAATTTGCCCGAGTTTGTCTGCAAAGGAAATTCAATAACCCCAACTAGCCTTGGGTCGCCTGAACCAGACTGACTTCGTGAAAATGAGTTTGGTTTTGAATGAGACATTTCACAACTTCTCGGCAAATAGTTCGTCTGGTGTTAGAACCAAGTATGTTGTTTTAATGTTATATGCATGTGGTCCCACTACGATCATACAACGGTGTAGTCAGGGTAGGGGGGGATGTCTTTTTACCAAATCGGTGCTTTTTAATCATCAAACGTTTCGGCAAAAACTCATGACATCATTAGTGACACAATTGTTTTACTGATGATGGCAATTCTTTGAAAATTTTCAAATTGTGTTTAAAAATCTTATCCTGGGCCGGGGATAGCCTTTATACAGCTTACATGAGTCTGTTGTAAGCAGTAGACAAAACATTCTCTATATGCCACTGCAGCTAGGCTCTGCAAGTAAGCGTGATACCGTATCGGAAACGCCCTATTAAGCACACACACGAAGCGAAACGAAGACTAGAACTAGGATTCAAGGTTCTGCCCAGATACAATCTATAGACGGGAAATGATTTTGAATTTGAAATTAAACTGATTTTTTTCATCTCTACCCTTTTTCTGATAGAGTTAGGGTGGAGTTTAACTCTACCTTAATGCTTGTATGTGTCAAAGAACGATTATTGAGTGATTTTGTTTTCATTTAAATCGAGTTTACATGGTCATCACCAACATGCAGACGTCTACTATCCGAGGGACAGATTCTATGAGAACCATTTGTAGTAATGCTTTTTGTCAGGAATCAATTTGTAACTTAGAGACCAAAAGAACTCACATCTCGACGCGTTCCACTTTGATGCCCCAGGGATCTGTTGCCTCGTCCAAAGTGTTCTGAAAACAGAACGAAATCGTGAATTATTCATTGCCGGATTTCGGTCACCGAATCCCCGCAAAAAAGAGAAACAGGATTTGTTTGTTTTTTCAGCGGTCACTACTTCGATACACAACTGTAAATTATTGAAATCACTGCAAACAGCTGTGGACAGATGATTATTAAATGATTAACAATTTTGAAATTTTAGTACAACGGCATATTGCGAAACTATTTCTGGTAAGTAGGTTTACAAATATGAATTATAGTTGCAATAAGAGGATATACGACATATTCTACGTTTCGACAAACTCTGTATCTCATGATGATGACAACAGCGTTTTTCAAAATGTAAAAAATATTTTATACACAAGTAGTGGCTTGTATCTTCTTAATAAGACTTTTTAAAATCTTGAATTGTTTACCTGTAAAAAACAGTTAGATCATCAAAACACTAATTATGGTTGAAAGAGAAACGATATGTGCACTTTAGGAGGTAAAGAAATACAATACAAACCCAAAATTTTTAGGAAATGTTACCATACTTCATGAAAAATGACTGAAAACCACATGTTGAATTTGAATGCGAAATATCAAAAGTATTTGGTCTGTAAGCGTACACAGCTGTTGGTTTAACGGAATGACACAGCACATTAGCGCGTGCTGTAATATGATAACCTCAACATATGACAACAACTGAATGAATACGTCCATTATATCCGCTTTCCTGACACAAAAAGCGCTTGTACTTCTGAGCTACTGTGTATATTGGTGACAATAGGAAATGTAGACATGAGGACAATGAATGGCGTCGTGCACTAAGTTTAACCATAGAAGGTGCTGTGGCTTGTTCGTTGAAAACTGACCACAACATTTTCATCACAGCGCGACAGCATGGCTCGAGCGTAGAACGAAATATGGAAGGTCCTTTTAAGCCTGTATTCCCAAACTAGTGGCACACGACGACATTTCAGATGGTACACGAACACCTTCCGCGCAACAAATTTAACTGCGTTATCGTTGCATTTGTAAAATTATATTCAGAGAAGTTATGTGATCGAAATTACTTTTTCTTGAACTAGGTGATACGACAGTGAGTTGCTTCAAAGTGGTGGTTCGAAGTGGCAACAAACAGGAACCACTGTTTTAAGTGTGCCATGCAACAAACTATAACTTTGGGTCAGTTAAACTTAACACATTATATTTACATTTGGGTTTATAAGTCTCAACCCAACAAACACTTAGTACAAGTGAGGCTGTGTAAACATAATAAAAGCTTTTTTTGTCCGCCCCACTTGTATAGTAAACATATTTATAACTTGAGAATGGGCTTTAAGCTTTACGAGTAGCTTTATTCGAAGGAAAATCTGATTTTAAAAGCAATCTAACCACAAAAGATCTGTTAACTTTTTACACTGAAACAGTAAAGCCCCAGTATTGTTTCACGATGCGACCTGGACTACATTAGTTATGTAGATCAATTGGGCAACAAAACTTATTAAAAGGACATTTAAAAGGCTTTCCAACCAGACCATACGCTCGTACGTCGCCTAAAACCTTCCGGTCCCTTTGGGAAGATTTTTACAACACTTTGCCGTTTGCCAGACCAGTAAGATGAAGACGACATGAATTATTAATCGCGAAAAACCGTGTTGAAACACTGCAAGGGAAGGATGCGGGCCATTAGCAGGACGAATCAAGACAGCAACGAATGTTCCGGCGACGATAGAAGACAGCTGTGCCGTCGATGCCTTGGCGTGAAATTAAATACGCCTGTTTAAGACACACATAGGAACAATGGCGACCGTTACGACGTACAAAGAGCAGAGTGCGTGTGTGGACATAGCATGGCGCCGGGTTGCTATGGGTTCGTACAATCGTGGGTCAAATAACACGTAAGGATTTTAAAGGTGATGGCGGTAAACAAAATGAGTGTAGAAGGTTGCACCAGCACTGGGTAATCGTGAAGTTTTGCTTATTAAAATTTTTAAAAATTCCATATTTTTGTTTTAAATTTTCACGGTTTGGGGGCCTGTGGGTTGAACTATGTGTTAACTGTGGTTAAAAGTTCTTTAAAACTTCCAATACCTATCTATTATGCTAGCAAATTTGAAGAAATGTAAACTTTTGGGGGCAAATGGAAGAAACAAATTTGCGTTGAAAAAAAAACAAAGTAAAAACATCCCACAGAGCCTTCTTTTAGTTTTAGGGGGATCCCCAAGTATGAATCCCAGCAACATGATTGAAAGAAAAAAATCCGCCCCAACTAATTAGAAAAATAGAAAAAAAATTACAAGTGCAATGGGGATTGAATGTCAATCAAGTAATAGGAATCATGTAAAGTTTTATCTAAACAGTTTGCAAATTAGGTTTAGGGAACTTGCGACCAAACGTATCGTTTGTATTTTAGTTTTCAATCTTTTATTAAGCTATTTGTTTCGCCAATACCACCTCGACGCAATAGCACACTCAAGACCAAAGCGAACAATTCAAAGCAATGAATCACGCATACACCGTCATGCGTTTCAGTTCAGAAAAGAGCCAAGTCACCCAGTGACCCCGCCTTAAGACAACAATACCATTTGTGCGTTCACAGTTCAAAACCGTTATGACACCATAAAAGACGGATTGGATGCCTAATTCTAGGACCAAACCAGTTGGTATCGTAAGCACGTCCTTACTTTTGCGCAATAAACATTAAGAGATAGTAAATCGACCGCAAAAAAATCACATTGCTTCATTGCTTCAATAAATACTTTACTAAGCACCAAACATCACAATATGAAACTCCAGGGTCAGTTACTTTGATAAAAATAACCGTTTTCTAAATTTTATGTTTTGAGGGGCCCTGTAGGTTGAGCGATGGTCAATTGAGGTCAAAAGCCGCACTACACAAACTTTAGATACCATTCCCATAACGTTTGTTTTACCAAACGGAATGAACAAATCATTGTTAGACAGAAAAAAAACAGACTGATAGCAATATGTGACCCCTTGATTAGGGAAACCCATAATAACTACCTGCATTCCTGCACTGATGTATTCCCTGTCAGTCAAAACCTCAGAAAGACTTTTGGTTCCCAGCATGTTACGAAGGGTGGTCTGAGCCAAGAGGCGGGTCGCCCCATCCGCATTCTCCACATTGGCAATGCTCATGGTGGCATCTTGCACACGGTAATACACCACAGCATCTACAGAGATCGTCACGCTGTCCTTGGTAAGGATCTGAAGGACAAAATGTGAAATGTGTTACCTTTGAAGGAAAAAAACGCTGTAAAAAATAAAAAAATCAAATAATTAAAGAGTTCAGGCAGGCATTAGTCCTGTGATTCTCAAAATGTCCGTCGCGACGCCGGGATGCGTCGTTTTAATTTTTCGCCGGTCAATAATTCCGTTTTGTGGCTGAAATGTCAATAAATACAACTTTGATAATAAACGTATTTATTCAATTCTCTTTAGTAGCACATCAAACGCTGAACCAACCTTTTTCAAAGGCGTTGCATAAAAAGGTTTTAAAAATACAGCAATAGTCAAAGCCTGTTATAATATGGCCCAAGAACTCCAACGACCAAGGCAGTTTAACCAGGACGGCGATGACAGATTAAAATGTGCAATCTGATACCAACTGCTGTTAAACACCAACATCACAACGACGAAATGTATGTGCGAGTGATACTTTAAGCACGACATGGGCTTGTTAAGGATGCTGTCTTACATTTCGGACATTTCGCGTATGGTTAAATCGTTGTTTTACATTACGCGTAGTGACAAAGCCTTCAATTGCACGCGCTTAGCATGATGTAAAAATCGATAGAAATCAGGCAATTTATCCACAAATGTAATTCTACATCGAAGTTTTATCCTAAACAAGCTAATAACCAAAGGACTTAATTGCAGTGATAAGAAAATTCGATTTATTTTATGATCCGCAATTTATATCCTTCACCATGGACTTGTTTATTGCTTAGGTGTTGCAACTACTAATAAAGACGCTGTGGGATGTAGGCGACGGGTTGCTCCCCAACGCAATTAGGCGAATCACTGACGAGTCAATCAATAAGCACAAACAGGGATTATGACGCTTAACCCCCGTAAGCCAAGTACAATCGTCACAAACAATACCGACCTCTTGAGGGGGAACGTCGAACGACACTGTGCGAAGATCCACCTTCCTGTATTCGTCAGTGCATGGGATAATGAAGAAAATGCCTGAAAATTCCAAAAACAAAATGAGACATCACACACAGGAAGCCCCATTTCCTTGTTTTCTGTTTTGTTTTTAGGGGGAAATTAGTCTGAATGCACCCCAGTGTATTATCACATTGTGGTTTTATTGGATCATTTATATTTTTTATAATTTTGTTTTGGGGGTTATGAGTTGTTCGATGCCATGTTTTACTGTGTTGGACAAATGTTGTTTTATTTATTTTTTCAGAGTAACAAAAAACAGACACCAAAACCTTTCAAGCATCAAGAAAAATTGTGCTTCAAAGGTAAGTTAATCAAACAAACCAGGCAAATTATTTTCGTAACTTGTCTGACATATTTTCTGCGTTGCAAATTAACCACAGACAAGAGTATGACATCACCAACCTGGTCCTTTTGCTCCGCCTTTGGCCAATCTTCCCAAGCGGAAGATAACAGCTCTCTCATACTCCTGAACAACCTGTAAAATACAAGGAACCAATTGAATAACAGAAGTGCAATTAAAAGCTAACACCAAAAAATTAATAACAAATTCCTTTAATTTTTTCTCCAAAATCCAAATTGTTGATTTTACTGATTATGTTTTTAAGCAGGCAATGCTTGGAATTTTACAAATAATATCTGAAAAGCCATTATCCTGTTGTTAGTTTTGGCAGGATTCAATGCAGTAATGTAAGCAGCGAATTTCATACAAAAAACTATTACTACCACCATGACACTATTGTGTAAAAGATTTTTACCCATTTTATGGTAAAAATTCCGAATAAAAAACCTCCTGAGTCGAGTATGTGGTACAACAATACTTAAGTGTGCAAGTGATAGTTTGACTGTAACAGTACTTCTTAACAAAACAATGCCTTTTTTAAAAAAGTGTGTATAAGACCTATGCAACCAAAGTTAGTAAAAAATTTGTGTGTGTGGAATTTAAAGATACCTTACCTTGATACAAGCACAGATTGTTACAGGGAAGAGCAGGATGATAAAGAACACCGAGATCCCCAGCAGCAAAAGTCCACAACATCCATAATCTGTCTCCTCTCCAGCTAAACAGAAAACAGGAACATTATCATTTCTGCTAGAAGTTTCAAAATAGGATTTAAGCTTTAAAACTTTTGGTGCGATAATACACAAGCAACCAAAACTACAAGAAAAGAAGCAAAAATCTAAAAACATCAGTCAAGCTTTGTGTTTTAGAAGTACAGAAGTTTTGTTTGATACAAATTCTGTNAAGAAGTTTCAAAATAGGATTTATGCTTTAAAACTTTTGGTGCGATAATACACAAGCAACCAAAACTACAAGAAAAGAAGCAAAAATCTAAAAACATCAGTCAAGCTTTGTGTTTTAGAAGTACAGAAGTTTTGTTTGATACAAATTCTGTTTGCAAAGTGCAAACCTTTATTTGCCTTGTGCAAAAATGGTGCACATAAAATATTGTGATAATTACAATTTACATCACCGTAACAAATATTGGAAAGGTGACCTGGAATTATTATTAAGTGTCTCAAAAAAACACCCACAAAACAAAATATTTC
>QXVZ01020075.1:0-18791 GCA_008931825.1 Phallusia fumigata | reverse complement strand
GTTAGTTTATTGGTAGGCATGTTTTGTCAGTAATTTTCAACAATAATTGTGAAAATGTTTAATCAGCCAAGTAGGATTGTTTTAAGGGCTCTTACAAACAAGTGTTAGGGAATGCTTTTAGCGGCTACAAAACATCTGTGTTCACATCATATTTTGACGTAAAAATTTTGTTACAGCACGTCGAAACAACATTTTTGGACGATCTAAAATTAAAAAAAATACAAGTTATGTCCAATACAACACGTCAAAACGAAAATCGTTTCAAATTTATTTTTATACATATACCATAAGAAACTGCAAGTTTCACGAAATCTACAATATGACATTGCGTAAACACCGATTACAGAAAATTGTGCATGCGATAAAAGGTGCATATGTGCGCGTTGCACAAGACATACCCACCAGTGATATATTGTTTTCGTTCTACCCCAATACAACCACACTTAGCTATTTTTATGCTTACTGTAAAGCGACTCGTGCAGACTAATGTTTGGGGAGGAACGGTTATCTCCGCAATTCAGTCCTCGTGCAAATCAGTTGATTCTTTATGCGTGTTATGCGTTGCCTCTGTGTTGGTAAAGCGATAGATTCAAGTTTCCAAATAGTTCCAACAGTTACGCACCAAGATTTAAAGACGCTAACGATGCAGTTTTGCCTGAGTCGAGCAGCGAATCATCAATACCCTTGAATAAAAATTAGTACGATATTAGCTGCTTGTATTTGTATGCTGTTTACATGAAGTAAACTAAGGGCGAATTAAATTTATCTTGTTCTGGCACTGTACGACCAGCTGCCTAATCCACAGTTATTTTATGTTTACTGCTGCGAACTGTGGCTTAGTAAAAGCAAAGTTTGTTTGGCGAATCTACATCGTGCGTTTTGTTTCTGATTTGTATTGAAGTCTTTGTGCTACAGTCGTCATGCAAACAGATAGTTTCGTAAAAATGATATCCACATGCTTTACTTGAGCGCAGAGCACCGTTGTATGTTCCATCAACCGATGTTGTTCCTGCTGCTACATTGACTAATGAAGAGGAAGTTATTTGTGCGCTTGTCACAATAGACGCAACATCCGTTATATGACACCAGTCATTGTTTTTCGATGGCGGGTGTTAAGAGTGCAGTGAGCAGACGTTGTACTTTGGACGCAACCGGAAATTACATTTTACATCAATGTACCCCCATTCCCATAATATTTTGACGGATAATACAAATAACGAAATCAGTTGAGTCATTGGAGATGTTTGCTATAAGTAGTCCTGGAATAATCCGGCAACCATTGTTGTTTCCAGCACTGTATTGACTCATCTGTAGGATGTTATTTGTGCGCACGTCACAGTAGGCGCAACATTAGTTAAATGACGCCCTTTGTTTTTAGATGAAAGATTTGTAGCAGAACGCGCTTAAATAACGATTGTAGCATTTAGGCTTTTCCTCACATGCATCTGAGGCAGCTCGTCAGGGGCCGTGCTCGGTCCCATAGAATTTTCGACGTAAAAACTATTGTACGATGTTTGCCAGTATGCCTAATCAAGTCGAAAATTATTTGCAGGACAGGCAAGCCGACTAACTCATTTCATTCTGAAAGTCAGTACGCAAAGGCGTCTGGAGTGTTTTTTGGACTTCAATCTTTGGCGTTTTTATGCATCCTTACGGCTTTTGGTAGCCGACACGCTTTCGTCCTTTTAACGACGTCACTAAAGGACAGTAGAATAGCAGAGGACTCTTTGCTTCTTCTAAGAAATCTCGTGGTCACCTTCACGTGCCTAAACGGTCGGTTCAATGATTGCGAAAGCGCTGAATAATTCACTTTACTGGCGGGCCTAGTGTTTTTGTAGCAGTTATTCTTTGTTTGGAAATCTCTATTTACGCAGAAACGGTCCTGTGAATTTTTACATTGACTTTTGATTGATAAATACGATGTATTCTCTTCCACAAGACGCCACCCAATGCTTTGTTCCTGTGTTTCAAACCTTATTTTGGTTTGGTGCGGTTTGTTATCATCATTGGTCAAGAAAACAAATTACTCCGTTTGCGTGCGTCTAGCGGAGCCAAAACCCGGGTCAGGAATAATCCGTTCCACCGCCCTATAAACACGCACACATCGTATTTTTTAAATTTAATTGTTGCGTCGTTCGTAAACTTGCTATTATGAAAGTTTTTCATTATGCTAGTTCACTAGAACCATGCCAATATAGCGGTTATTTTCCTTCGCAATGTTGATTGAACCTAAAAAAATCTTTCTGTGGATCCGGGGTCGGTAAAAAATCAGTGCTTTCTGTCCATTGATTTATCATAATAAGGCAATCGCTAGTGGTTAAAAAAANAGCTAGCTTACAGTGCTAAGAATGCAATAAATGCCTTTTTTGCATTGAGAATAAGATTATGTATTTTTATGGTGTCACAAAGCAAGGTGGCAAAACATCCACGATGAGATGAAAGAAGTTTCCACGTAACATTGTCAAAGCTATGATAAAATGGTCACAATAATGTTTTTTAACACATTGTACTCAAAATGAGGACAAATCTTTGAAAGCAACATTTAAATTTATGCTACGACATAATTTGGACATAGACCGTCCCCAAATTAGGAAAATACGCACAACGCCCCCTTGCAACTCACCAACTCCCACGTTGGGAAAAAAACATATTATTTTTAGTGTTCTGGGATTGTAGGACAGAGCAAAGTTAACAATCAAATTTCACTAACACAAATCACACCAGGTTTTTATAAATTAACTAGCAACTTATGACTGTTTCCCGGATCCTGGGATGCGGTTGTATTTTTCTCCGGGAAACTTCCCGGAATTTTATTTTTCTTCCAGGAAATCCGGCTTCTTTATTCTTTAATAAAACTGCCACACAGGCAGGTTTAATGTCAAATTACGCTTCACATAGGTCTTTTCAAGACATTTTTTATGATTCCTAACTTATGTTGGTATACTTTTTGGTGCAGTACCTCTGCAGGTGTTTGAATCACTCCTAATTTAAAGGATGACGGTACAACACGTAGCGCATTGAGTTGTGTGTGCCACAAAGCTCGTTACGAAGGGAGTACTGTTTAGTTTAGGTTATTGCCCTGATAGTACAAGAGCATGTAACTTAAACAACTGAAGGTTTGGGTGTTTTCCTCAATTTTCCAATTTCCAGTACTGTTTTACCTTGAATAATTATAGATTCATACTTTTAAACAGGTTATTTACTACAATTGAACAGATTTTTTGTTCAAAATTAGTTTGCTGCTATGGGTTAGAAACACCACATGAAACGTAAGTGATTATCTCCATGCACTTGTGTGCACTCTTTGCTGTGGTTTGTATGATTATGTTTATGTACAACTATGTTGTTTTATCTTCCCACATCTGCAGAACACTCACAACAACGCCTTGTTTACAAGTGTTTTGTTGCAAATACTACATTTTTTACAAATAAGCATCAAATGAAAAACGTCATACACATTGTAGACCCCATACGTTGCACCAACAGATGTACATGTGGTTGGTAAACCAATTGGCTGCCCACAAATCGGGCTTTGATTATACATGTAAAATTATTGCAGTCGTTGGCATTTTATTTAGCTCCACATATGTTGTTTTCTCACTTACGTTTATATTTAACTATATTTAAGGACCACCAAGGAACTGTTCAAAATCCGCCACCAGAAGAAACTGCGTTTGAGCGAATAAACAGCCAATTGCAAATTATGGGTTCATATTTTAGCACTGGATCAGGCCCTAGTTTGGTATGTACATGTTTTTTTTTACAACACAACTTCCAGTATAAGATAAAAAAATGCTCGTGAAGGCATGTAAATTTGCACGTTTTATGTTTAATTCCGCCAGTATTCTACTGTATGTTAGGGTTTTTGCAGTTGAGAAAATCACAATAAAAAACAAGGCGAAATGTAACAAAGATATTACTTACGTTAAAAATGTGTCTGATGACCAAACAACAATTTTTGGTGTGGTCAGAAAAAAATGCTGAAACTCTCGTATGCAACTAATGGCGAGTCTAATTTGGTAACAGTAAAATATAATACGAAAACATTTTTTATGGGTCCCAGTCTCTGAAGGTTACACATATTAATTTTGCATTTTTTCTTCCTCTAATTTTTGTGTTTGACCTTAAACAGAGACTGGGACCCATTAAAATTGTTATACTTATTATATTTTAACAATACGTTTGTTTAAAACACTGTTTAAAACAATACGTTTATGGAATACTTTTACACCATTACTACAACAAACACAACAAAGAGTAGATCACGGTAACGCAAAAATTATGTAGCATAAGAAACCCACGTCACAGCTTTCTAACTGGCCACTGTCTGGGTAACTTGTGTAACTAGAATACTGTTCTTGCCCTTTGGCACCTTTCTCAATGTCGAACGGACATGTATTCTCTCTTTAAACTCAAAGAGCACAGGCAAGCAATTAGAGGTTTCCAAACCCGGGCAGAGCAAAACAGAGAAAGCACACTATGGTATGGAGCTAACATCACAGATCATCACAGGTATAAACATACCACATTAAAGATGCTAAACTCCTAACCTACAAAAACGCATTTACACCCACTACACAACTGGGAACCGTAGATCCATTTATGTACAACATACCACAATTACTGCGCACAACATTGGTACTGACTGACAGTAGTTATCTCTGAACACTAATTTTTAAGATAAAACACAAGTTATTTAGCGTTATTACCATATAACTGCACAAAGACCTTCTCAAGCAACAGCGCACAATTAGCTGTCCACCGAAAATCTTGAAAGTGTCGCTATATGTTTAAAATGCTTTGTTGTGTAGGTTCATTCACCGTCTGATTATTTGAAGCCTGCATCAAGTAAACGTGAGTTAATATTAATGATTGTAACGACAACGATTAAATATAAAATGATAGCCGTTTCGTTGTACTATGTTGTCTAGGTTTGGATTTAACACGTTCTTCGTGTTTTGTGTTGGGGATTAAAAAGTTACAGTTTCTCTTAATTGTGTGTCTGTCAGGGAACTTATGTAGGCAGTCGTCCGGTCTGCCAATCTGGTTACAGTCAGAATTATTATCTTGGTATTGCTTTTCTTGTGTTTATGTTTTGTACCACGTATTTTAGTGTTGATGTTACGCTTTCTGGTTTATCGTGGAATCGTTAGCGTGTCAAAAAACTGCCTGATAGACTCGCAATAGATTTAACCAACGGTGATCTGACTTATATTTCACGATTACCTGGAAAGGAAAAGCAAAACCTTATAAAGCATTACAGATAACTGCCCCACATAAGTTTCATGACAGACACACAAGGAAAGTGAATCTCTTAATTCCCCACACAAAACACGAACAACGAAATAAATCCCGACCCAAACAGTACAATGAAACAACCATTATTTAATATTCAATCTTAGGCATTGGTAACATTTGGAACAATATTAACACAAATCTAATGCTTTCGCACTTTAACCACAAGCCAAATGCTAACTTTCGGCCCTCAATGAGTTACATAATGGTTTCATATCCAACGTAACGTAAACTTGAATGTTTAAGAATTAACTAGCTAGTGCGTAACCGAACCCTTGGTAGGCACAGCGAACTCATGAAACCAGTAAGCTTTTTGTTTCAAATACCCGACACTTTGAACACGGCTGTCATGTGTACAGCACAAAGATGTAGTTAGTTTTCTATTTCTCTTTGTAGACACTTGCCAACAAATGTGCGGTCAAAACTGGGAGAAAGTTTACAGATATTTAGAAGAACATCGGGTTTTGCTTGAAGCATGTGATGACGACTACATGCGCAGAATCATTATTTATGTGATTTTCAAACATCCAGGGAGAGATTTTAAAACAGAGACTGAAATATTGACAACAATGCTTTCGATGTTTGTTGAATCTGTTCAAATGAAAGATCAGGCTTCAAACTTGAAAGCACTTGCATCTTTAGCTTGGAACGAAATATGCAAATACAATCCCAGGTTAACCAGATCAAAGGAGCCTGTTGGGGGTTCATCAGTTTTTTCGTCAACGTTTCACGACAAGACAGCCAACTTTCAGCTTAATATTTTAACGCCTGAAAATGAGTTCAGTCATAATATTTGGATATTGTACGCGGCAGGATTTTATGCTGCAATTTTCATGCCGGAGCAAAATTTAAAGCACTTTGTCTCACCAGGGTTGGATAGTTTTCGTGAAGAGTTATTAACTTCTCTTATCGTCCGATACCTGTTCGGATTTTTCAACCCAGTTATTCAACCGCTTGTGCAAAAACTTTTGAAGAACAAAACGTGGACGAGTAGGACAAAAATTTTTCCTTAAGTTTCCCTGCTATGTAGTTCTAGTTTAACTTATGACTATCGTGAAGTTGAAAATCTGTACTCATGGGTGTACGAAGCACGAAATGAAGAAACTTCCGAGAAAGTAGCAATTTGGTTGAAAAAAGTATCTCAAGGGTCCATAAAATTCCGCCGCTCAACCGATCGGGTTCTACCTACTTCAGAGATGATTGGATTGTCAAGTTTGATCTGTCAATCACACACGAAACTCAGCTTATATTTCGAAAGGGTTATACTGGTAAAAAACTATTTCTACTCAAAATTTATTTTCTTAAACATGCATGTAATGACAGTTCCAGGTTTTAGTCGGGCTTGTATGACACATTTCGATGACATCCTATACTTGTTGGCAAGTAGCAGCCACGTGTCGAAAATTCCATTTAAAATTTGATTACATGCATGTAAAAGTTGTGGCAGTGAATTACTTTAGGTTTTGCACAGTTTTCCAGTGTGTACATTACTACCAAATCTAAGCGTTAATGTACCCTCCTAAATAATAGTCTATATCTGTGACAGAATACAATTTTTTATTTATTTTATACTTGTGATTTTGTTTAGTCCAAAGGATCATTAAACATCTTGACCAAATGTCTACATAAAATACAAGAATTGGTGTTTTTTCGCTGTGAAATCGAAAGTGTAGATATTCATCATCTTGTCGGAGGAATTTCTAAATTAGACGAACCAGTAAGCTAGCAACTTTAATTTGGTAATATAATTTTGAACTTGACAAATTTTTGCAGCAATTTTAATATCTCTCAGTAGAGTACCTAAACATAAACTGAAAAAAGTATCTCAAAAACACTGATTAATTTTTGCTGTTGTTGCAGATCAAATCGTTAAAGTTTGTCTCGATGGATGTGGCTGATGTCGGCGCAATACGCTTGGCACCTTGCATACATAATATTGAACGACTTGATCTCATAATGTGTCGAATCACCAGCAGTGGCGCTAGAGAGCTGTCATCTGCTATTGGCAAACGGTCAAACCCGGTAAAAATCCTTTGCCAGTAATGATCTCCTAACTGTGTGCGCTTGCATGGTCGAGTATGCTTTTTTAATCTTTTTGCATGGACGGTTTAAGAAACTTAAGGTGGCTGTACACAGAAAGCGTAATGCATTAACGTACACTATCGCATCCGAAAACGGTTCGTAATCTGACGTGCGTAAACGAAACCAATTTACATTCCGAAAGTGGCTGCGTGAAGTGCTGTACACTGGATCCGAAACGGTGCGACGTTTTTGCTTACATGTTATAATATGGTGGGATTTTTGCAAATAAGTTCAGAGCTAAATTGTTGCAAGGAGATTGCATTTTACAAGTCCCGTACTGTTAGTGAGAATTCGATTTAAACCATGGTGGCTAAGACCCCAGAGATAGCTGCTGTATAGGTAGGCACTTACAGCATATCAATGCATTATGTTTTACTCATTTTTAACATTTAAAAAAAATGCGTTAGGAAATCTTACAAACGATGGTGCGTTTTCACAACCATCTATACAGGTTGTTAAGGCAACAGTCGTTTTGCATGGTTGGTTGCAAAAAAAATTAAAAAATACCGAACCTGCTGACAAACAAAGGTACATCACCCATAGTGATGTACATCATGAAAGAACGGAGTTATAACTGAAGAATTGACGAGTTTACAAGCACAATGAATACGAAAAGTTTACAAGCACCATTGTCAAGTCGACCCTCAGCTTTGCTGGTCGCGTTAGGGACCTATAAAAAATACTGTTTTGTGTCAAACAATGTTAAGCTGAAATGGAAGTACAATACTATTTCTAGGGGAAGACAAATGTCATAAAATGTGTGTATTTTTTGCAAACACGGTTTTTATAAAGTGGACATAGTATTGGTGCATATCAATATAGCACACAGGGCACAGTAGGAAGGACCAATATGTTGAAATTGAAAAGGAGTAAACACCGAAGTGAATGGGTAAAAACACCGAAAGGGATTTATACACACTCAATTGCCTCCTACTCCAGTGCTAGTCTTGTATTAAATTTGTGATGCCAAGGTGCTGGAAGTTTTTTCTGCAATAAAAGTGACCCGAAATTTTTTTCCTTGCTAATTTCTTTTGTCGAAATTGGGCAATGAAAGCTTTCTTAAAACAAAATACTTTTGGCCACACAATTCACAGTTTCAGTCTTTTGTAGCAGAAATTACTTGAGTGTCTGCAAACAACCAAAACGCCTGTGCCGTTTAAAAGCTAAAACCTTGCTCATTGTTTCGCTACCATCCATTAGAAACAAGTCCGCATATTGTCAGAGCGAAACAACTAACACCATCAACCTATGCAGAAATATGTATTCGGTCTGCACTACAACTGAACCGTAAATCGCATGCGTGCGTCCGTAAAAATAGAACATGTTCTATTCCGTTGGACGGCCTTCGTGCTATATTATGCAGTAACGATTAGTAATGTAAGAAATCAGTGCTGCATAAAGTATCATGCAATTGCTTTGCAGATGAAACAATTGTCACTTAGCGACATTCCAATCAACGATGATGGAGCTGAAGCTTTAGCAACCTGCATACATAATATTGACCAACTTGATCTTTGTAGTTGTGGAATCACCAGCAGTGGTGCTAAAGTGTTGTCACGAGCCATATCCAAGAGGTTGGCTCTGGTAGGAATTGTTTTCCATATTTTGTTTTGTTAAAACCTAGCTAATTCCCAAACAAGCGTATTCGGAAGAATAAAACAAAAGATGACTTTAGTTTCAATTTTTGTTTTATTCTTATATATGTGTGCCGTTATCGTTGGCTTGCATGAAGTGGTTAGAACGCTGTAATCGTGTGTTTGCTTTACAGATGAAACAACTATCGCTTTCCAACAATCCAATCAACGATAATGGAGCAGAATATTTATCTACTTGCATACATAAGATTGACAAACTTAATCTTTGTGGGTGTGGAATTACCAGCATTGGCACTAAGGGGTTGTCATCAGCCATCAGCAACCGGTCCAACCTGGTAAGAATGAAGTTACACATTATTTCGAAATTTTTTGTTTCTTGCAGTTTAGCTAAACCTAAAACGCATACAAAAATGATTAGATGTTTACAGTGATCAATTCCTACTAAGTATAGTTGTGCAAAACACTTCCATTTACCAATTGCCTTATTACAACATTGCGGCTTTAGGACGTGGCGGAAGAGACATCAAATAAATGATTGACTATGTACACAACTTTCGCATATATGCCAGTCGTGTAAAATGGTAACTAGACTCAAATTTACCCTAATGATTAGTGACCCATTACTTTCCGCAGTGCACGTAATCGCCCCCTGATTGCTAAATAACACTGCGATGTTTCGTGTACAGTGAGAAAACGTGGTAACTACGCTAAACGAATTACGGTTACCAGCATTTCGCGTCATGTTTATAGCGCTTCGAAATAGTTACAAAGATGGAAAACTCAACACCTTAAACAAACACTTTAATGTGGAAAACATATGTACTCTATTTATGTTTTTCAGATGAAAAGTTTATTACTTATCTCCAATCCAATAGGAAATGAAGGAGCAAAACATTTAGCAACCTGCATACATAACATTGATGAACTTGTTCTCACAAAATGTGAAATAACAGAGGGTGGAATCATCGAGTTGTCATCAGCAATCTACAAAAGACCATTACAGGTGAGTGTTTTCTGAGCGTTTATTTATTTGAAAGGTTTATTTAAAATATTTTAGGATTGCTGTGGAATGAGCGTGCGTGACAGAGTTAGAATAGAGAATTTTGGTGGGGTTCGAACCTCAAATCTTACAAGAACCAGATGTTTTTTTGGTAAAACAGAATTTTAACGTAAATTGTGTGCAGACGAACCCGGGTAATCGCATTGTTAATTTGACAACCTTTTTTATGCGATTGTCCGGAATCGGTGTCAACAGCACATGCTGTTCTCAGAGGTGTTATTTAACACGTTTACCGTCGGAAACGTTGATATGACGCTCATCTATGGCAACTTTTGTTTCTCAAAATGTACGAGTGCGCACATTACTACACCTACAATACAATAATTTGCTTTCTAAAAACTACGTCAAAGTTTACACCATAAAGCAGAACGTGACGTCACACTTGGAAACCGCCGTGAAAGGTTGGAAATGCACACACATTCCACACAAAGCCAGATATGCTTCACACAAATTTATGACAATATCTTTCTTTCCTA
Organism: Phallusia fumigata; assembly: GCA_008931825.1. Lineage (NCBI taxonomy): Eukaryota > Metazoa > Chordata > Ascidiacea > Phlebobranchia > Ascidiidae > Phallusia > Phallusia fumigata. The sequence goes on along the minus strand of QXVZ01020075.1, from coordinate 8,283 downwards.
TTCGCTAGTAAAAATAGATTTTCGATTTGTTTTCCTGTAATTTTAACAATATAGGCGTTGCGTGATTAAACAAAAAAAATTTTTTCAACAGTTCAAATTGTAAAACAATTAAAATCGTTCTTGTTAGTGATTACACAGCGTGTCAATAGGCATACGCAACTAAAGCAAGGCAAGAATTTTCTGTCTTTGAAGTAACATCTTTTCTTGTTTACGTTGGTTTTGCGTCCCTTGTTTTAAGAAAAACATCGGACTGTGCGACTTTCACATTGAAAACAACATGTTGGTTTATCGAATACATTGTTTAAGTTCTTGTCGATTAACCAGATTTTGCAATTAGGCAATATGTTATTAAACGAAGCATTTTCTTATTCATACAAATGCTATTCCGATCGTATCTATATCGCTGTTGACATGTATATTGAAAAGGTTTCCAAACTGTTTATGTTTAAACCATTTTCAGATGAAATATGTGGGTTTGTGGTCAAATGTTTTTGGAAAAGAAGGCGCTGAACACTTTGCCACTTGTCTGTACAATATAATACATCGCGACACAGTAACTAGAAGTTTATCCAAAGAAGTGGCTGCGGTTCTAAGACCAACAATTCAGTTGCTTAAAGACCTCGTAAGATTCTTTTATTGTGACATGCCTCTTTAGCGTCAATTTAATATTTTCTTTCCATAGCATACGATACTGTTAAAAAGCCATCATAAAAAATACAATTATTGATGATATATCGGCCAGCATCTGTTTTAGCAAACATACATGTAACCGACTTGCACAGAAATGTAAAAACTGTGCTTTTGTTAGGAAGATTATGAGTTCATCAACACCACGTCATCAGAGGTTGGTTTAGAAGGAGCCAAACTGGAAGTTGGTGGATGTATTGTTGAAATTCCACAAAACGCTTTGGATGAAGTAACAACAATCAAACTCACTTCTTACTATGGAAAACGAAGCGAAACGGTAAAAAATGGCGAGAGGAAAAATAATATAAGTATTGCGACCTCTATCGTTGTTTAGGACCAACTGACTCCTTTGCTTAAGTGCGAACCAAATCATCTGAAGTTTAGGAAAGATATTTCTATAACTTTACCAACCTGCTACATTTCAGAAAATCGTCAACAGATCGTGGTAAGTGGCATTGTTGTTTGAAAAAATGTCAAACTTCTCATAAATCAAACATGATTTTGTTCAGGTACAACAAAGTGTAGATGGTTTGAAGTGGAATGATATTGAAACCAACTATTACCAAGACAACATGAGGCTGCAATTTTCCACCACACATTTTACATGGTAAGTAGGCTTTCGTTAATTTGCTAGGATCGTTTTTAATTTTCAATTTCTTAGGTTTATTTCAAAATGGATGGAGCGTTTTACAACTAAAATGAAATTCTTGAAGTGTGAATTGGGAGAAAAATTGGAAATCGAAAAACCTAAAACACGATTACTGTATGTTTCTGTATTCGATGCTGTTGGTGGCATAAACCGGGAAAGTGCAAAGAAAGGAAGGGAAGACATTTTTTTCACCTCATTTCAAACAAGGTAAAAAATATGTTAGAAAATACAAGGCAGTACTCAATTGTTTTACAGGTAGAAACCTTTTTTTTTAAGGTAGAAACTGTTTTCCCACTGACTTGTATTTTCTCATTGAGACTATACACCCGAGAATTGTGTACTTTGGAAAAAAATTCAAACAAAAATTTGTTTTTCGCTTAAAAAAAACCTTTCTCCATTAATGTAGTGAGACTTTGTAACATTATAATGGTTAAGTTTGGCGTCATCACTCTTCCTTTTTTGACAAACTTAGTGACTGCACAGCATAAGCTACGGACATTGAATAAATTTAACCAAGAATAACTAACAAACAGAATTGGTTGCGCGCCTTGGTTAAAGCCAAACAGGTAATATTTTGTCAAACAACCCCATATCTAGACGGTCTTCTCCAGATTTTTTTAGGCGATAGCAGATGTTTTCATTTTGGCGTGAATGTTGCGATTGTATGCAGGGCCGTAAAGATTTTGAATATTACATGTTTAGATCTCGACATGAAGACGTGACATTAAGAATTGCCAAATTCCCAGAGTGGATAAACTGTGACCCAACCAGCAAAGACATGACCGACTTCTACAAAAAGCCTCAGCAAGAGCAAATTATCTCTCTTAGGCAAATCACGCCACTCAAGATGGATCTACAATTTAAAATCGAATTTGTTTCCAATGGCAAAGTGATTTTTGGAAAAAAGTCAGATGGTGACTTTATGAAAAACCCTTTTCCAAAACAGGTAGTGATCTCAGCAAGCAATTTCAATTTTATTATTACAAATCTAACTTACTGTATTTATAGAGCATTGGAAGAGATTCAAAGATTGAACCTAAAGTCAGTAAGTACCGAGCCGTTATTGTTTTTTTTCTACCTATGTATTACCAAACAAAATTTAAACGTATTTGTCACCATAGAAAAACTTAACTGGGTTGCGCTGTAGAAAAATATTGTACAATTTGTCGCACCCGAGGTGCGACGTAATGTTGGACAAACTCAATAAAAACACATGACAAAATGCAGGGGTACCTTTTCGCTTTGAATTTACTTTTTTATTTGCTTGTTTTTTTTTTCAGAAATGGTAATGACAAAATAGACACAATAGGTACAAAACCTTTCAACATATTAAGGTTCTACTAGCTAATCGAAAAGTCGGTGCACATTTACCCCAAATGCCTTAACAAGTCTCTTCGATGCTTGGCAGCAACAGTTTGTGTTTGTGCGAAACCTACCTACGTCCAAAATCAAACAAAGCCTTTTTGTTTTGCAAAAGACGCGTTCCTACTTGAGTTTCGTAATAATGTTAGGAGTCCGCAACCATTTAAACGCAGTGTGCCTGTTTACGAATTATGTCCAAATGTTAATGACGTTACTGCTTTATGTTTATGCGTCTAGTAGGTTATTCGTTACAATGTGTAAAAGGCTGGTTTACAAGCGCTCTCTGTCGCTAGTTGATGCAATTGCACTTAACTTCAAGTCAAAAAATGTAAAGCGGCGCAAAAAATGTGTTAATATATAAACTCGTAAACAAGGCAATCTTCTTGTTTGATTTTTATAAATAATCTTGCGTTATGAAACTTTTATTGACAATAAGTTGTGGTGAAAAACACAAAAAGAAAACTACTTTTCAAGACGTGTGTTTTATCAAAATATCAGTCCAACCTTAAATACACAATCAACTCACATATAATTGAACACAGAATGATGTTGTGATTTGTACAACTTTTCTCCTGTGTTAAGATACGACGTTTAATGACTGCTCATTTACCAACACGGACATAAACGCCGCAGCAGGAAATGTGAACAAGACTAAAGCCCAGTTTGTGGAAGGTTTGATGTTTAAATATTGTTGTCAAATTGTCACTGATGCGTAACGAGATTTTACTTTCCCATCTTGTGTGGTTAAATCTTAACTCCTAAATTGGTTGTAGATGCAAATTTAGTTGGGTTGTAAAAACACTGACTTCAGATAAGGTAGTGTCCTAAGCAGCAACAATTAAATGTTGGAGTTGGTGGATCCCCCCGGTGTATTGAGTGTTTTCATCTTGAGATAAAAAATACTGCAGAATTTCGTATGGCTAGTGTGATCTAATTTTAAATGATGCAACAACTGAACATTTGATTTAAACACAGTTGACCAGAGCAAACATGAGCAGCTTATTCACATGGAAGGAGCAAAAGTTGAAGGAGGATCCGCAGTTGGAACTCAAGGAAAAGTCGCGAAGTGTAAGTGAGTTGTGATTAGATCATCTTCTGGTAACATTAAATTTGTGCCCATTGGTTCTTACTGCTTGTTTAAAAGATTCAAACCAGTTCATCAAATTTGTTGTGCAAAGAAACAGTATTTATTTACGTTGTTGCAGATGACGCGCCATCAACCAGCCAAGCTGCAGAGGTAAATGTTTTTTAAAACTATTTACGACAAATTCCAGGAAGATTCAGTTAGAATTTGGCCCAAAAGTGGCACAGTGTGAACACGTATGTACTACAGCACTCTTCGACGTTAAAGTAAAATGATTTCGCGTATATTGGCCTTCCACGATTCGAGTTATACGAGTAATCGATTACCACAGCATAGGTACAAACAGCGCATAGGTCCTGTGGAGCAAAAGCTTTCCTAATTTCTTAGGAAACTGTTGCGAATTCTGCTCACAATGAGTCCACCGTCCAGCTACCCGCCTCATTTCAGACCCATTGGATAAGTTTTTTTTTTATTCGTTGAAGTTTGTGTCTTCAAAGATTCTTTGGAGTTTTGTTTCGTTTGTTCCGTCGCCTTAAACTGGGCTGGAGAGAAAACACAAGCGTCCGAGACCGGGATTAGAACCTACAACCTTGCAAACACAAGATAGTCGCACCTTACATTTGGCCGGGTGACGCTACCGTTACAAGCTTCGAAAAAATACACGAACAACTTATTTTTTTAACATTACTAATATTTGTTTCGACAGGATTCTGATTTCTGACTCATCAAGTGACACATGACTTCAAAATGGCCAACGCAGTTTTATCCAAACCAGATCTTCGTAATTTCGAAATCAAAAGAAAACACTTTCCACAAATCTGACTTGGTGGTTTCTGCTACCGTAATTTGTTACAGGTTTTCGTTCACTTAGTAGCCTCCCTTAACCAAGGAATCTCGGCGCAAATCTTAATACCGACGTCAATCATTTGATAGAAAAGAGTTTTATTTTGTCGTTGCCGGGCCCAATATTTTTTACATGCCTTACCATAGACAGAGGGCCTCCGCTAGTGCTCATCTAGTAGCAAGTCCAGTGTACATGATTATGTTACATTTTGTGTACATTTTTGCTGTTGTTTCACATTGTAGATACCATTGCTGTTGCTGTTCATTTCTTAGAAATCATTTCTTTTGTTTTTTTCCGATTGTTACTATACGTACACAAGGTTTATTGTACAATTTTTTATTGCCTTTTTCTGTTAAAAATACTGTTTTATATTATATCGTCATTTTGTTCAGCTTGTTATTGTGTTGATTAAAGTGGACAAACCATGATTTTTGTTGTAGATTCTGTAGCATTTAGCCTATTTTTGGAATAAAAAGCTTTTTGCCAATGTTGGAAAACAATCCTTATCAATGGAGTCTCAAGTCCCTCATATTTTAAATCTCGGGTAATAGGAAAATGTGGCTTCATTTTCTTCACTCGTCTACGGTTTTCGCATTCTTTTTGTGCTTCAGTTCCTATTCACATTTTTTGTGCTGGTGTTAATATTTAAAGGGTTTGCATTTGGGAAAAAGGCGTAATTAAGTTCATTTTTATTTCGTTTTGATGAGAAACGCTAAAATCTTTTAATAAGAATGTAGCCTACAGCACTTAAAGTCAATTCCGAAGTGCTTACAGATTTGTATCACAGTTATTTAACCGACCACGCGTAATTTCAACAAACAAGGCGTTTCAAACATGTATAGGCAGGACGACAGCGGTTATCTAACTGGCTTGTAATTTGGCCCACGAGGTACGTTCGGAGATTTAAATTTAGATCTGCTGCCAATCGCAAGTGTTCAATGGAGCTGGGCTAACGACAAGTAAACAGATAAATTAGTGAGACTAATGTTCTGCAAATATTAGAATAAACCTAGCATGAAGCAACCGGTTCCAACGAATTATGTGGAGTTTCGGAGATTTACCTCAAAGGATTTGGACTTCGGGGTGGGCTAACTTTATGGGTCACGGGCCAGATAGTAATCCAATCTGTAACAAGTGTAAAGTAATATTGATAGTAACTGTCAAGCAAATTGAAGTTGTAACATCAGATAAACCAGCAGTATTTAAACGTACACGCATTAAAACTGTAAAACTGAAAAAGCGATTTCTTCGCACTCAAATTCTGTTATCGTAGAAGTACTCAAAATGGTTCTCACAGCATCAGTCCCTTCAATAGTAGGCATCTGCACATTAACAATCACTGGGTAAGATAATAATCGTCTTTAAATTAAGAGCGTTGTGCGTCAAAAGTCCAAGCTACACTTCCAAATTTGTATCCAAAAATGTTTGAGAAACACTTCACTAAAGTCAACCCAAATCACTTTACCTACACGTCACAGCAACACAACCAAAGCGATTTTTAGTCCGCCGAAACAAGATTTTTTACAGGACTTTACTACATCTATGCTAGATATTGCTGACTAAAGTGGTCAAATACACATAGCCTGTACTCGGAAAAACCATACACCACGTTTGTCCGAAGATCGTTGGCGGTCTGGTACAAAGCATTTTTATGGGAAATACGAAGTTTAGCCATGCTACGATTAAGTATGTACGCAAAATTTGCGCGAAATGCGCGAAATTGTTTCTTTGTTCTTTTTATTGGTAAGATTTCAAGTTGTAGCGTAATTTTTCGTTTATTTGTTGCACGTTTTTGGTGTTGAGATATTAACCTGATAAACCAATAAAGGATACCTATTCTACATAGTGTTGACAAATTGTTTGGGCTATGTAGTCTTGGACATTAATAAAGAAGCACATTTGTTACAAAGGACAATCGTGTATTACAGTGATCCCCAACGTGCTCCCTGTGGGCGTTGGTGGGTTGCAAGAGAGCGTAATGCGTATTTTCCTAATTTAGGGGGCGCCAAAAGCACTTAAGGCGGCGGTATCCAAATTACGTCAAAGCATAAATTTAAATGTTGCTTTGGACAATACACTGTGAGCAGAGTTACCATACGGTGAATATTTCTACGATTTGCCCTTTTTTGAAAATAACGTCATCGAAAATAATATGCCCCTATTTTATCTTAGCTTTTGTATGTAAACTTTTTTTATTTTATCTCTCTTTATCTAAATGTTTTGCCACCATGCTTTGTGACATCATAAAAAAACACATATTTTATTCACAACACAAACAAGGCGTATATAGCTTTCTCAGCAATGCAAAGCTAGCAAGGTTAGTTGGAAGCCGAAATTTGTGCAAAACGTTGTGGAGTTATCTTAGACTTGGTGAGAAATGACCAAGCGCCAAAACATTTTCCGTGACGAGAAAGAGAAGAAATTCGATTGAATTAACCAAAGCTGGGTCAGTGCTAACCATGACTAGGAAGTAGTATTACAAATTATCGCATTTAATCTTAATATCTGAATTCCTCACTAACGTCGTTGCACATANAATTATCGCATTTAAGCTTGTATAATATCTGAATTCCACACTAACGACGTTGCATAAACACAGCAATCGTTGCACGGACTTTTGAGGTTGTTGACCGCAGCTAAGTCAGTTCCAAGTCCATGGTCATTTAGCTTTGACGGCGCAGTGTGACTGAAAGTACATTGTAAAACATAAATTGTTGTAGCAAAAGTATCTTAAAAAAAAGGAATTTGAGAAGTAATTAGGTAGAAGTGTGAGAAAATTACAATTACACAAATTCGAAAGGTTTGAATTACAATTGCACCAAAAATAGTAATTATTACATTCAGCTCAATTACTAGTTTAATTTGATCCAACTTTGTTGTTTAGCGAGAAGGCTTCCAAAAAAATAATTTGGCTGTAGTGACCATCTACAAAAGACTGCTAGTAAAAACGTCTTCAAAACATGCAGTGCATTGCTATCAAACGCCCATTTAAGATGAAACCGAGTACGTGTCCCTGTATTTTCGTTTTTCAGAAAGGTTGAAACTTTTCCCACAATCGACACAAGTTTTTCTCGTTGGTTCGAGTCAACGTGTGTCAAATTTCCATTTCTGTTAAGTCACGTCGAAAAGGTTTCTTTGTTAGAATTTGGTGTAAGTTATTTGTTTTTTAAATCTCCAGCATTGTTCAACCCTTTTTCAAACAGCATCACGTCGATAAGGTTTTACTTTGGTGCGAGTCAAAATGTGTCGTTTAAGGTTTTCAACCAGGCTTAACGTTTTCTCACAATGGGTACATAAATAAAGCTCTCATGGGTGTGAACTAACACATGTCGTTACTAATTTCTAATCAGGCTAAACCTTTTCTCACAAACGACGCATTAGTGAGGTTTCTCTTTTGTGTGAGTCAGCATGTTTTGTTTCACATCTCCTCTTTGCTTAAACATTTTCTCACAAACATCACATCGAAAGGGTTTCTTATTGGTATGAGTTAACATGTGTCTTTGAAAATTTCCAACTTGGCTGAATGTTTTCGCACGAACGACACATCGATGAGGTTTGTCTTTAGTGAGATTCAACCAGTGTTTTTTCAACTTTTACCGTGGCGAAATCTTTTCTGACAAATATCACATCGATAAGGTTTCTATTTAGAGTGAGTCA
>QXVZ01020071.1:0-14862 GCA_008931825.1 Phallusia fumigata | reverse complement strand
TCTGTAGCGAACACTTACTATTTCTGTGATGCGGCAACACGAACCTCTTTATTCATGTAAAGCGCTGCATGGTCCCATGAATGTAATTCTGTGACTGACCCGAATTAATTAATTCGTGGTTTGTAACAGGATGTAACGGGAATAGGAGAGGATCACTGAACAACAAAATTGTTTTTCTATGCTCGCACAGAGCCTGTATAGAGATGCACAATACACAATTTTAAATCTCAAAGTAATCTAATTTACGTACTCAAGTTGTTTACAGAAAACAAAAAATACCGTTTTGTTTTGTGAAACGTATAGTAAGCGGCACGAACATTTGTTTAGAAGTGTTAAGACACTAAAGTTTACTGCATATTTACTTCTCTTTTGTGATCATGGAGCATTTTGATGTTTTCAGACAAACAAAAAGTTGAAAAGTTTCTGACATCATTTCAAAAGCAGCTGGGCATTCGAAGAAGAAAACTTAATCTTCTCCTCTGGCAAAAGGATACGAATTTAACAACCTACAATAGCCAACTATATGTTAAAGTACGTACTAAAAAATTATTGTTACACCCCACTTCAAACCCGAGAATTCGAATTGTTTGTTTCATTTTAATTCTCGAGGGGCCTAACAACGCCAGAATGCGTAATGCGCACAAAAAGTCCTCCGTCGAGCTACCTGCGAGATTGCAGTTCCGTTGGATCATTTTTCATTTGATTTTTGCGCTGTTTAAATTTGGTGACTTCAGTTTTGGTCAACCCATCGGGTTCCTCTGGGTTGGAGCAATATCACTCAAGTTTCTTGCTCAAGGAAACACAAGCGACCGAGATGGGATTACAACCCACAACCTTGTGTGCACAAGGCAATCTCGCTAACCACTCGGCCATCTTGGCAAACTGCACCAAACCAAAGCAAAAAAACAAAAGGAAAATATGGGTAGCTACAAAGGTCGCTTTTACAAACGTCTAATTTTGAACTTTTTTGAAAGGCGTCGCTGAAATTTAGTAGCTGGGAGAAGGTCGAGCGACAATTGGCTTCTAGCACCCTGACTTATGAGGGACTTGATTGCAGTGAGACAAGAATGTTAAAAAGTGTGTTAAAAAGTTCCTCACCATCAGAAGCGTACCTGCGAACGTATGTACATTAGTTATATCTTATAATTACAAAAACAACTTTTTTTGATGACGTTTATATATACTTGGATTTAAAAAAAATTTTTTATTTCAGAGAGAAGGCGAACTTGTACAGCAAAATTGAGTCGATTTACAGTAAAGCGAAGGTTTGCAGACCTAAAAACCCAAAGAAGTGTTACAGCTATGAACCGGGCATCATCGGAATCATGTCGAAGTCAAGAAATTACGAGTAAGTTTACAGTTTGCTTGATTTTTGTTTTCATTCTGGCAACACTCCGCGCCATTATATTAAATATTTACTTCCCCTTATATCATTTTCGAACAGAAATGCAAATATTGTTCAAATCATTTGGGTTTTGTGCTTTTGGAATTTAGGAAACAGAATTCAGTTTGCGTTCGGAACCGCGGAATAACTAGTAGTAGTGTCCTATGAATGACTTGCACTTTGTCCCTACAGTGGGGGATGTAGGAATGTTTAAAAAAATTTAAAACTGTCCCTATTCAAGTCAAGTCAAGGATTGTCACTTCATCAATTCGTCGTTAAAAGGTTTAAAAAACAGCAAAGACACCGAAAAAACCCATTGGTTATCGAGTCAAGTGTCCTGTTTTTGAAAGCGGTTTAAGTATACTGGGTGTGCTCTGCCGTAGGATCGCAACCGACCGCACAAACTGACGGGGTACAGCCGGTTGCATAGAACGNAAGCGGTTTAAGTATACTGGGTGTGCTCTGCCGTAGGATCGCAACCGACCGCACAAACTGACGGGGTACAGCCGGTTGCATAGAACGGTGGACGAACCCGCAGGTTCTGCTGGCCAAATAAAACCCGTCTAAACGGAAACACCAGCGCGGTTCCTCGGAAAGTTTCCTGTGATCCGTTAGGCAGACCCAGGTGTCCCAATGACGGCGAAGGCAGGTGGACCGGCGCATCCCCTCCTCTGCTTTAGTAAGATCGTGATTCGCTTTGAATGGTGTTGCACAACCCTCATCCCGATTGGCTGATCTGAAACATTCAAATCCTACGGCAGATTTTTGTTCTTTAATGTGTGACTGATTAATCTAAATCCCTAATATGTGTTACTAAAGTTACACAAAACAATAAGAACACACTAAAATAAAACTGGAGGAAAAGAAATGAAAAAGGGTAATATGNCTGCTCTGGGCCTGGAAAGGTTGGAGAGATGCGATTGGTCCAAAGATCAGAAACTCGTGGTACCGCATTACTCAAATTAGCAACATCGGCGCACAAGAGCACGGTTAGCTGTTTTATCACTGTAGCACTAAAAAGGACTTGACCTTCTTAAACTTACATAAACCTTGAAATCAATTTAAACAACAAACAGGACTTATTGGAGAAATTGTCAAATTTGCGTATCTTGCAGGTTATGCCGATGAAGGTGATTATTGGCGATCGAGGTATGAAGTTCCAAACCTAGAGGCAAGAATTAACAGGATGTGGAAGAGTCTGAAGCCAATGTACGAACAACTACACGCGTTTGTTCGATACAAACTTCATCAGGTATACGGGGACAGGATCAACAAAACAGGACCAATCCCCGACCACGTTTTAGGTACAATAATACTTGCATAGTTGTGTATTTTTGTATTATTGTGTGATGTAATTTTAAAATCTCTTTTAATATTTATAGGAGTATAGGCTGTATTAATAATAATAATTTTTTTATATGTTTTGGTTTCATGAAAACTTGCAGTTATAAGAACGCACGATATAGTGTTTCGAATCCAGTTGTATTTATTCTTACAATGTTTTACAGATATTTAACTACTTGAAGTATAGAAAAGTAAGATTTATTTTTTGAACAAAATTGGAGAATAATGAAGCAAAAATGCTTTACTTTCGAATTTTTTAACGGCCACCCCCAAACGGTTTGTTTTCGAATCCAAATACCCGATAAAAACGCACTTCAGGATTCGAGTATTCCGACATTCGAATCTGAAAGATTCGAAATTATGCATTGGTTATATCCATTTGCAAAACAATGTACATGCGTTGAAGAAAACGGGTAAACGGTTTAGGTAACAAGCAAACATATGTGAATGGACGTTATATGTTTCGCTGTAAGCTGAACGCGATTGGACGTCTTGAGCACTGTGCTGGCTTGAAGAGGAAGTCGTACACGTAGGGGCAATCAATCTTAGTAACATGACAATTTCCTTAAGCTCAGCATTGTGAATCCATTCCACACACCCTACTGTTGCTTTCCAAATGTAAAACCTCTGATCAAATAAGTAAAGTTTACATTTTTCGACCCCATTTTGCATGTATTTTTTCAGAAATGCCTTTTAAATTATCACTTAACGTACATACTGTATACTAAATGCAAAAAATTGAGAAATATTTTAACAATTTTGCATGCGCTATTTTTTGTTATTGTTTAAAACAAATAAATGGTTATTACAGGCGACATATGGGGAATGCAGTGGTCGAACATTTTCGATATTTGCAAACCTTTTCCCAACGTAAAGGCGTTTGAAGTGACCAAGGGAATGAAGGCGAAGAATATCACTGTCATGAAAATGTTTCACCTTGCCGATGATTTCTATAGATCGATGGGTATGATTTTTGTGTACCATATTTATCTGATGGTGGCGCTAAAAATGATTCATAGAATCATTAATATTATCGGTTACAAAAAAACAGGGGAAAATTATAAGGGATACGGTGCATCCATCAAAACAACTTTACCTTTTGGTATAAGTAGCCTTTTATCCTAAACTCCTAATTAAAGGATACATATATTCAGCATTAAAAATGTCTTCTTGCTACCTGCCTACCGAAAACCAAGTCCAAAACAAAAAATTTAATGTTGCATGGTTTTTGGCGGCACTTGACGCTAATTTTGTTGCAATGTACCAATTCCTACGTAAAGTCACACCAAACTGTGATGTTGATATTTTCACATTTTTGTGTAAGCTAATGACCCCAGCATGTTGAGTCTATATTAAGTCTGGATTCAGAAGTTGCGTTTTGTCAGGTCTTCCACCAATGACTCAGGAGTTTTGGAACTACTCAATGTTTACCCGTCCACAAGGCCGACCAGTTGTCTGTTATGCGTCAGCTTTTAACTTGGAGAAAGATGATGTCAGGTAACCAGCCACGCTGCCTTTCGTATTGCTCAGCTGCGCCGCAAGTGGTCGCGGACGTTGAACAAGTCAAACTTTAAATTATGAGGGCGTTTAAACTTTTTAAACTGTGTTAAACATTGTTGGGATTTTGTGTGCTACAGTTAAAAAATTGGAACCATATAAAATTTGGCGGTAAATTCGTCGAATTTCGCAAACAATAATTTCACGGATAAGCGCCGCAAACCTAAAAAGGTTGAAAACCACTTTACCAACTAGCACTTCTCGGCCTCCACGGGTCTTGTTCCACGTAACGCGCAATTGAATTTTGTCACGCATTTATGTACTATTGGCCGAAACATTTAAAAAACAAAAACATTGGTGGTTTGTTAATGTATGTCCCAGTCCGATCATCGTAAAAGAAAAACATATTCGTGTATAGTGTTTCTATGGAACACTAGGTTGTTATAATTTTTAATGTGTCCTATATTGGACTAGCTTAACTTGTTCAAACCTAAAGGAGTTGTAAATGTTTTGTACCAAACTTTTATTCACTATTCGCTGCGATTTTACAAACAGAGTGAAGATGTGTGCTGTGGTGAATAGCGAATATTTGTACGTTGTTCACCACGAAATGGGTCATTGTCAATATTACCTCGCATACAACAGACACCAGCCCGAACTCTTTCAGGTAATATTTTGTTTGTTTAACTTTATTAATGGCAGCAGTTAATATTTAAAGCTTTCTTACAGCAAACTAATTTTGTCCTTCAATTACAATGTTGTTCACAGAAAGGGGCCAACAATGGTTTTCACGAAGCGATAGGAGATACTGCTGCCCTGTCGGTTATTTCACCAACTCATCTCGTAAAATTGGGCATTTTAAAGAAAAACAAGAATAAAAGCGAACGATACCGTAAGTTTGGTGGAACGATCTCTCCCAAAACTGAACAGTTTCGTATTCTGCCACTGCACGGCATAAGCAATGAGCATTACATATGCTTGTAATTAAAATAATATTTTATAAATTCTAACTAAAAATGTCCTTTGAAAACCTCTCAAAAAATTAGCAATATTAACACTGAGTTAAGAAAAATTATATCCCTGTAATTAACGACATAGTAGGTTTTAAACAACATCTAAATTTTATACATTTTTAAAATTTTGTTTGATTTATGCAAAGAAAAGAAATTCGCCTAAAAATTGTTTTACGAACTTTAATTTTCAATTTTATATGTTGTTGCAGAGAAAAACATTAACTTTCTAATGAAAAAAGCTTTGGAAAAATTGGCGTTTTATCAGTTTGCCCTCGCATTGGAAACTTGGAGATGGGACGTGTTTCGTGGAGTTGTCACTCAAGAAAACTTAAACGCGGCTTGGTGGGAAAAGAAGTAAGAATTGCTTGGTTGTTTTATGATTAGTAAAACACACTACGGGATTTCAAATCTAAAAATTTGAGTGGCAAAGAAATCGAATTTTAAATGCGTTTTATCGCGTAGTGGGTATCGGGAATAGTTGTTTGTTTCAACAACACTTTACTAACGCATTTCAGCATTTCGTTTGCATAAATCTACAAAAACAGTATATTTGTAAAATAGCTAAATTAAAATATACCAAAGAACACAGAGGGATGACCCACCCATATCCCCTAACGTGCTCTGTCAACTTCTGATAATTTATTACACAAAATTTTTATAGACTTAAATACGGAGGACTTATACCACCGGTGCCAAGAACTGAACACGACTTTGACGCTGGATCGAAATATCACGTGGTTTACGGGGTTCCATATTTAAGGTACGTGTTTTTGTTAAGTACATTAGCAACAAAACCAACTCCTTTGCACCCGTTTAAATATTTTTACTTTCTTCTTCGGTGTAAACACCAGATTTTGGATTGGACTTAAGAAAACTTATTATAAGGACTTAAGAAAACATATTATCTTGTTTCAGATATTTTATTAGCTTTACCATCCAGTTCCAGTTTTACGAAACTCTTTGTAATCTATCCGGCCACAAGGGGTCGCTGCATCTCTGTGATTTTGCTGGATCCAAAGTTGCTGGAGCTAAATTTATGTAAGTCGTCTCACAAACCTGATATTGTGTTATACTTGTATACTCAATGGCAATAAGTTGCACTTTAAATCCTTGCATACCGAGAATTGTAAAATAGCAGCGAACATTTGAAGTTAAGATTAGAAGCTTAATGGTGGCCTAAGAGTGCCACCATAGTAGCCACCTAACAAAACAGTATAATTTTAAATCAATTTCTAAATCAAAACACAAGTAAAACGAAAAACGATATATAATTAAGACAAAACGCAAAATGAAAAACGTAAGGAGCCCCTTGGCTCGCCACAGAAACGAGTCGTCCAGAAACCGGCAGTTTGACACTTTTTGAACTTGGATGACTACGGAAACTGTCCATAAAACTTCAAATCAAATTAAAACCAAAAAAAATTAGTAATGGAGTAAAATCAAAGTGTACATAAAAAATATCCAAATAAAAACGAAAATTAAAATCAAAATCAAAATCGAAATGACGTGCCAGTACAACCTATGATGTAATGTGTTGGTCACGCCTGAGTAACGTCTTTGTGGGTAACCCGTTTCTGTGCTGTCATATTTTCGGGAAAGCTGAACGTCAAGTTCATTGTTTGTTTTCCATGTTTGGCAGATGTGTGATATGGCAACGTTTTTCCTAAAACTTGTAATGACACCAGTTAACGACGTAGCTTATATTAGTTACACGTTGCCGAATGTAACGCCAAAACTGCTTTGTACCGGATGCAAATTTATTCAGTCAGCTGCAGGTCACAAAAATTTTCCAAATGGGGGATTCGTCAATTTGTGTCAGAGAATAGAATAACTGCTATATCACGCATTATAAAAACTTCACTGTCTTCTGATCAAATTAATTCTGGCACCGATCGACTCTTCGATAAGCCTAACAATATTTATGCTTTAAAAAAAAGATCCAAATGCAAAAAAGCAAAGGAAATTTTATCAATCGTTTGTAAGGACCTACGACCAACGTTGTTATGTGCAGTGACCACCGGTGTATTTTGTATTAATACATACACCTTTGTTAGTTTTCCCAATACACTTTGTTTTTTCTGTTCCACAGGGAAATGTTAAATCTCGGTGGAAGTAAGCATTGGGAAGATGCGATGCGAACGTTGACGGGAAGTTGCCACATGAGTGTCAAACCAGTTGAACGTTATTTTAAACCGCTTATTAAATGGCTTACAAAGGAAAACAAAAGACTCGGCAACAAGATCGGATGGGAATAGGTTTTCATTATCGCCTAACAATAGTGTTTGTAATTAAATCGCGTAATCACTTCGTTAAACGCGTATTTTTGCGTGGTAACGAATTTCGCACTAATCGTAAAATTAGCGGCATGACACAGCTAAAATGGTCGAAAATGGACACAGGCAAACAGCGTTTAGTGAAATATTGTGTATTGTGTTTATATTCCATAATGGTTTCTAGTAATATCCACTGCCTAATTGACTGTTATGTTGCCCACTGCCGTTTTATGGAGGTATTTTAAACAAACGTAGCCTCCTAGTAAAATATCTACTGTGACGTGTAATTACCATGACAACAATCACCCATCGAATTTTGTGTGCAAATTTCACCGTGTGCAAAAATATTTATTTATTGAACTGTAATTTTGTGGCAATAGAGTTTNATAAATGATATTCTGATAATTTTTATTTAGTTACCGTGTATTGTTTTGTTGATTACAGTGACACAAATTTATTGTATTTTGGGTGGAACTTTTGATTTTTATGTAAATGATGTCATATCGATTGACGGATATTTATAACGTCACAATACAGATTTTATGTGACTTATTTGGTTGAGGCAGCCCCAAAACGCATTTAAATCTATTTGCAATGGCTTAACGGTAGCAAACGTGTTTAAAAACTGCTAAAATAGTTTTAATGCTTCAAAAAACAGCTTTGAACTCGCTTAAAACAGATAATTTAGATTTTTGGTTTCATCGTTATTTAATGTAATATAGCTGTATATTTTTTTGAAACAATAGAATCTAAAATATTGGGGGGGGGGGGCAAATAAAGAAGTCCCTTCAATCAAAATTTCGGAAGGGACATGTCCCCCCGTTCCCCTTGGGATTTGCGCCCGTAATTATTGCAATCTCTAACAAATATTATTGTGGAAAAATATTAGTCAGTGGCATAATCACATCACGAGCAAGCTGAAGACGTTGCTTCCTGGGTAAGGTTTAGACAGGTTCCTGGTAAATCTATGAGTCAATTGTGTCGAATGAGTTTGCCGTCCGTGACTATGCAACTATCTTGATCGCTCATGTGATGGGATTTACCTGAAGTGCGCTGCATTTCTTGTTCTAACTGATTAAACCGTGAGTTAGTCTGCTGGAAATTTTATTTCGATCCAGTCTTGAACTACGCGTGATATAACCAACAGATTTGAATAATTTGGCGCTTCTCGTAAAGTTTTGTGTCTGTATTGGTCTTAAAAGCCTAAATATTGCCAATCTGCTGTTAGTTACAAATTGGACGACGAGTAGACACCCAAATCACGCATTAGCAGGACAAACGTTTCGAATTAACGTAATTGTTAATTACCTACGTAATACTAAAGTATCAACGTTTTACTACGCGGTGTTCTGTGCCGAACCTAAATCGGGTCAAACTTGCGTTTTGCGTCCAAACGGTGCCAAACGTGACTAAAAATAAGAACCGTCTGCCTTATAAGCTACTGCACACGGTTCACCTATTGTGGCGTCACAGCTGAAACGGATGACGACAACACGTTGCTTCTGTCTGCTTGAGAATATTTATGGCGTCACAAAGTCGTGATCGTTCTTTACCCTTCGTTTCTTAACGTCTGCGAGCATAAAGGGAGCGGAAAGTATTGACATCTTTGGCATTTTACTGCACTGACAAATGAAGATCTTCCGTAGTTGCTTGAAGCTTGCAGGGTACAGATGTAAGCAGCAGCAAGTTCATGGCAGGCATATAAAGGTTTAGAGTTATGTGGATTTTAAAAGTCCAATGAAAGCCGGGAAGTTTTTGTTATTTTACAATGTTTAATATCTTAAATCTGGTAATTGTGAGCAAGAAGTAAAAGTTGTTAGCCAACAGCAAACAACTTTACAGGCTTTCGTTAGTTTAAAATTTGTCATTTTTTGCATTTTTTAACCTTGTAATACATTTAAACAAAATTAGAGGTGCGAAGTAAAAACTGCATCGATTGCATAGACATTTGGAACGCTACAATTATAGCAATATTGTAATTGATAATATTTGTGCCGAAAATAATGCCTGAATAACAGCAGTCGATGCTACATATAACGCATGTATCTTTTGACGACCTACATTTAACCTGGTACAGAATTGAATCATAGACATCATAGAAAGTTTACCTTTTTGTTGACGTTTTTGTCTAAACAGGTTTGCAAAATGGCTGCTGTTGTAGTTACTGAAAGCAACTTGATTGCAAATGTAAGTTTTAATGTGTCGAGACTAGCTAGCAATGGATCAACTACCAAAGTTGCTGCTACGATTAGTCAAGTCATCAACACACTGCTCATTATCACCGCCTTGTGGTTGTCGACGTCATTCATCGCATACGGATTCTTGACAGGCAAATGGCGACGAAGAAAACAGAACGACTATACTGGCGGAAAAGTGTTCAATCTTGCAGTAGCATCAACCTTCCTGATTCTTCCAAGACTGATCGTCACACAAGTTGTTATACTTGTTGGTAACGAAGCAACACTTTCTGCTGACCAGGCTTGCGAAATATCTGTTGACTTATCAATAGTGGTATTCTTTTTAGCACTTTTGCCGACATACTCGTACTTGTGGCTGCGACAGAGAATTCTCTACGCACAGCCTTCAATAAAGAGCCTGTACACAAAAACCGTACAAATTCTCTCGTGGGGAAGTTACATCATTCTTGTTTCGTCCGGTTTAGGGATTATTGTGTTGTTCGTTTTGCCAACCGCTTACCTGGGATCGAATGATGGTTGCGTTTTGCGTACGGAAGAAGAAGACAATCTCATACCTTTTTACGTTGCGGTGTTCACGCAGATCATTGGGCAATCCGTTTTGCTAGGACTGTTTATTTACCCAATGATACTGCACAGAAAAGTTCAAGTAAGTCTCGCAGCTTCAAAGCAGCGGATGGAATCATTCGAGGTTCAAGACGGAATTAAAACGGATGAAAGGGTTATAAGTATGTATAAATCATCGCTGGATATTTCACAACCTTCGTATCAGTGCAACATCTCACAGAACTCCTGTGCAGATGATTGTGAAGAAGAAAAGCGGTCAATGGCAAGAAGTAATTTGTCGCTGTACAGATCCAAGTCTGAAGTTTGCATCCACTCAACTTCAAGGTCCAGCCCTATTCGGCAATCCATGG
Organism: Phallusia fumigata; assembly: GCA_008931825.1. Taxonomy (NCBI): domain Eukaryota; kingdom Metazoa; phylum Chordata; class Ascidiacea; order Phlebobranchia; family Ascidiidae; genus Phallusia; species Phallusia fumigata. Next base: position 4,239 of record QXVZ01020071.1, on the reverse strand, counting down.
GCGCAGTGACAAGAAAACTGTCGCAAACCGTTCAAAACAAATTCAAAACAAAAGACTCGCCGTCAATGAAGGCCGCCAAAAACTGCGACCGTGTGTTACGCGTCATTCGTCGTTCAGTTATCAGCACAGCTATGTGTATCGNAAGAGTTGCTTGAAATTTCGTGTTTGATACCTAACATTATCCTTGTGTTTATTTTATCCCAAATGCTCCGATAATGTTTGTCAGGAGTGAAGGAGTCATCTATTTGATTGTAATTGTTAAATGTTATGTGACGAAATAACCACCAAACAACAACCTTTTGTGTTGCAACTTGCTTACTTTGTTCGGTTGAGAGTTTGTTTACACTGCAGTTAATTAGATTTGATAAGAAACACAGACCGAAATACCGAAAAAATACCGTTATAATTTTTTTTCTTTCAGACCGTAACGAAATAAAAATATCGGTACCGGAACGAAATACCGAAATAAATAAATTGCCCAGACCGAATAACGTTATTTCTTTTCGTTCCGTTCCGGTATGAAACACTGGTATAGGGTATTCTGTCACGTGACCGATGTATTACATCACGGTCATAACTTGACTGGTCTTGGCAACAATACTAGTGATCAGGTGTCTTTACCAGCATTTGTGGATCTAACTTTTAATTGTAGCCAAATATGCCTCAGTGAATAGCGGCAGCCATGTTGCACACTTCTTTGGATGAAACGAATAAGTTTGTTGCATCGTGTCACCAGGTCAATTTGTTGTAACACGTTTCGTGACGCTGAGTGTGACGCACGCTATCGAGATTTTAGAGCACACATAAAATTGCTTTTTAAGGCTACTAGCGTAAGGTTTGTTTATTTTTAGAACTGGGGCAATGTCTAATTTTTAGAAATAGTAATTCTGCGTAGTTACTATCTAATAAATCTATGTAGGACTTTTGTGGAACATGATAAAATTTCGTGCAATTAAAAAAATATAAACTGTCTTTTGAGCTGGAGTGCAGTCTTAGAATGTTGTTTTAATGTTGCTAAGATTCCTTCTTATAAATTACGTCTCAATAATTGACCTAGTTTATTTGGATCCAGAACACCTTGTAAGTGTAACACAATACTGCTTGCAGCGTAAGCGATAATCAGTAGAACTAATTTTCGAAACAAATAGACCCTTCTCGTTTGCGCAGACAGTACATTTACTACCTATCTGTTTCTCACAAAAACAATGCAATTTGCTACCATACTAAGCACAAAAACAAAGAAGCGTTTCCACTTACTACTGTTGGTTAAATAGAGAAATCACGTTACAAAATGGTATCACGATAAACTAGAAGCGAAATGAATAATGGGAGGTTTTTCAAACATAATCCGCACAATTGCTGCATTGATTTTTTAAAAACAATTAGCTTAATTCAACATTAGTAAAAAAACCTGTTGTGAGTTATACTGTTTGTTGCCAAAATATTTTTATTAGTTGATGTTAACTTTTTTTGTGGTGCAATGAATACAAATTGTCTATTAATACAGATAATAATATCTTTCCTTATGTTTACCACAGGTGCAATGCAGAAAATGAATCGGTAACGGTCGCAGTTCGGCACCGAATTTCAAAACCGATGAAAAAGTGAATGGTGCGTCACCTAGCGTACATATTAACTTGTTGTTTTTTTAGCTGAAAACTGATTTACATTACAGCATCTGTTCTTGCAAGTTGGCATATGCAAAAGCCAATCTTTTGTATTTTTAAAACATGATAATAAGTCTCATTTATTCCTATATTGCCACTCGTTCTTTATATATTATCAACCTAATGCGGGAAATAAAAACTTCAACAGCGTAAAGAAAACAAAAACCATTCAGTTTAGTACACAATGTCACACAGGTGAGGTGATTTGAATTCGTAAAATGGGTCTTAACTTGCAGGAGCTTGTAGCTCATCGTATTTGATAAATTCGTCAAAATCAGATTTTTAAACGGAAATTTATTTTATTCCGGGTTAATTTTATTTGTGCAACCCTATTTGTCGGTTGATGAACAATTTGTGCACAAGCCAAACAGAAATGTTTTAGCCTACTCGAGTTTGTACTTTTTGTCATTGACGACGAAGTTAAAAACAGCAACTACGAAACAAGTGATGCAGAACAGTAATTGTGGGGCCAAAAGTTGTTTTCCATGATATTTGTAAATAATCTTCAGTGATGACCCTGCACATAAAATAAACAAGTTTTGAAAGGACGTTTGGTTGCTTTTAAACAAGGTGTTTAACGAAATCTTTTCTAAACAACTTTTTCGGAGTAAAACCGGGTGTTTTCGCTCTATGGTATGATGGTTTATCAAGCTTATGAATTTAGTCCAGAGTGGGTCTCGGTGACTGTCATTAAAAAACATCACGCCGAAACTTGTAAAATGTCGGTTAAAACATAGGCCTTCACAGATTGTAACTTTCTTACCCTTCTGCAATTAGACGTTTTGCCTCCTTTAACGAAGATTCAAACATTGCTGCACCAACAAACATCGCAGCGGCGACAAACACATGGAAACACTGATGCGAACTTCCTACGATGTCGAATTTTCCTAAAAATAATAGGATAAAATAAAAATTATACGATGTCGCCAGTTTTTAATATAGCTGTATTGATCCGATGAGCACTTTTCAATTTCATGACAATTATTTTATAATTTTTTCAAACATAATTGATTCAATTTGCTGTACCCACCCGGAAACATTCTTTCGGGAAAGTTTGTTGTAAAAAAAGTAAGGCCCAGAAATAAAAAAACACAGTAAAGAAGAAACAGATGAGAAACTTCTTTTCCGATTGTCCAGCATTGAGTGGCGTCGTTTGGCGCACTGTTACAATAGTACCTGTAAATTAGGACAGTCTGTTTTTCAGGATTGTTTTTTTAAGCAAATACTAGACAACAGCCTTTAATTTGAGATTAGACATTGTTGTTTAAAATTTTAACCACAATTTTTTTTAAGTTAAATTATTTCTTTGTTCAATTTTACTACTTTATTTATATTGAGCACCCTTGGGGAAATTTTTTATTACGTTGCATGTCAGCAATGTAAATGTCGTTTTTATAAACTGTGTCTTATAAGTATTTATACACAAAAACCGTTTTTTATGAAAACAAGCCACCGCTTTTTGTGGCCTGTAGTGTGAATGTGGTCGGTGATTTCAGTTAAAATACCAATGGTATCTTTATGTCGAATCTTTGTTCGTTGAAAATGTCAAAACAGGATACACCGACAGAATACAAAACATTTCTAAGAAGTTTGGGAACGTTAGGAAGATATCCCATACAGGCGGAAATAATTTGTATGCTGCCCCCAAACAAGCAAATATGCAGGTACCTTTCCGTTGTTTGCCCTAAAAATGTAAAAAACACAGCAGTATCAGGTAAATTTTGCACCAAACCATTCCAACCAACTGCCACCAAACAAGTTAAAATGCTTTGTGCGTGTTGCGTTATCTGTTTTTGTACATAAAGATAAAAGTTTAATTTTGATCCTATCGTCATGTTCCGCGCATTAAAAAGATTTTAATGCCCAATGTGTGTGTTAATTTAACATACAACTTATGGTGGAGTTGTTGTTGTATGTTTAGATGTATATTTTTGTTAAAATTGGGAGGTCATTTTTTGCATTGCTGTACTTATACCATGATAATCTTCTTTGAAAAATGTCTGCAGTTACCCCTGCTCTTAATGATCTTTAGGAACATGCTCATTTGAATTAACATTAATTCCACCTTACCTGTACGGCGCATTGCCATGAACTATGAATACTCTCTGCCAGCAGTTCAGAATCCAATAATAATATTCACGAATGGACATAACATATAGTACGGTGGCCCACAAGTACAATTCAACAATTTTTTTGCAAAAATTTTTTTTCAGTGCAAACAATGTTTTTCGATGCAAACATTTTGTTTTGAAAGCAAACATTTTTTTTTTAGTGCAACAATGTTTTTTTGCAGACAATTTTTTGTACTTCACAACTATTAATCGCCTTATCGATACATTCTTAACACCCACTAAAACTTAATACGGTTTGTTTATTTGTTAAATACACCATTGGTTTAAGTATATTTTAAATGAAAATAAAGTCCAAACAGACTAATAAAGTAACGGCAGGTGTAGCCTTATGGGTCGAAAACTGCTGGCATAACGGGAGTGGGACTAGAAAAGCTAATAAACGTAGTAGGCTATTAAGTTTGTGGGGACTGTCGGAAATACTACAGGTACTAGGATGACAC
>QXVZ01020065.1:0-26662 GCA_008931825.1 Phallusia fumigata | reverse complement strand
GCAGTGTCATTTCGGCGAAATGACAGTGGTGTTAAAACCATTCAAACATTTTTTTAGCTTTTGACTGATTTCTGACATTTGATTTCTATGTGCAAGGTCCATTGCAACAATCGTAAAGAGGGAATCTCCCTCGAACAAATCTAGTTTTTCGTTTCGGATTTGTTGAAGAAATGAAGCGAAGCGTTGACCCAGAGACCTTTGTTGTATATGGACGTTATTGTTCTTGTTGCCTACGATCGGGATGCTCATTTAAAATGTTATTAGCTGAGAAGAGGTACTGTGGAAGTTTAAGCAGCGTGTTTCAAGCTGTAGTAGGGAAAACTACAGCATTAACATTACAAAAAATAAACTATATTTGTGATGAAACACCTTTATAGTACTGCAAACATGCAAAGCATTGTTTTTTAAACCTTTACAACCCTGATTTTTCTTACAGGTCTGTGGTAAAGTACCTTTATTTTTATTTATTAGGACATGGACACTCTTGAATCAAGATCAGAAAGTGAAACAAGTTCCTCTAAAGATGGTAACAAATGTGTTTGCTGGAAAACTAGTACTTAAATGCTTTTGTTAAACTTTATTTGTTGCAACAGCCAATGTAATACCAATTTTTTTTAACTATGGTCTTCTTGCAACTTATTCAATTTATTTAAAAGTGGAATGCAGGCATGTGTAATATCATGTAGCATATTTGATGGATTATTTTAAATTTCTAACTTTATAAAAAAAAACACTCAGGATTTTTTTCCAGATCAACCTGAAAAACGTGCAGAGTCACCAATGTTTGATATAGCTTGTAAGTCTGTTATGAACTCTGAACAATTGGACTGTCATATTTAAGGTTTTTGTCAAGAATTAACCAAATTTTTATCTTTTTCAGTAGCGTTTAACAAACGAACACAAAGTTTTGACGGCAATCACTCCAAAAAAATGGCGGCCAATCTTAATGAGTGAGTTTATTATTGGCTGGTTTTATATTAGAAAGCAATGGGAAGAAAGTTATGTGATCTGTCTTAGAAATGAAAGATATTAAATTAAACGAAGTGTTTTTTGCAAATTTTTCCTTGTAGAGATAATGTTCATTGTATCGTGACCACAAACTGTAGACAACTTCATAAAACAGAAACCATCAAACTTCTGATTTTACTGCAACACTCTTCATGTTTGTTTGCAGTTTTAGAGTGACGAATAAAAACTGTTGTGATGCGGTGTTGGAAGCAGACGGAGAAAAATTTGAAGTTCACAAATGTGTTTTGAGTTCAATGTCAGATTATTTTGACAAACTCTTCAATGTTGAAGTGAGTTATTTCTAATCTTAAAAAACAAAGCCAGTGAATGTGACGCATGTTTCCACAGATGCAGGAAAAATACGGGGAAACAATCAAGCTCACTGAGATTTCAGCTGGGACACTAAAGTTGATCCTTGATTTTATTTACACCAGCAAAATCACACTTGATGATGAGAATGTTTACCAAGTTCTGGCTGCAGCTGATTATCTTATGATTCCTTGTAAATATAATAAACAAAAGTTTGTGTAAACAAAACATTGTTTGGTAAAATAAGTATGGTAGTCTATTTATTTACCTTTGTTTTACTTTTTGAGTGATGGAAACCAAAAGCAAATTAAGTTTTCTAGTATGCCAGACCTGCAAGAGTTCTTATGCAGAATCATAGAATCAAATGTGTTCAGTGACATTTCAAATCAAGGACATAACTAGAGGTTTATTTTCCTGCTTAAACTCTTTAACATTTGTATTTTAGGCCTTAAGAATTTTTGCTCTGAATTCCTCATTGAAGAACAACAACCTAAAAATTCTCTAAAAGTCTGGAGTTCTGCTAGAAAGTTTAATGCTGGTCAATTGGAAGAAAAGAGTGGCCAATATATTGCTGAGCATTTCATGCAAATCCGCAAAGAAGAAGATTTTCTGCAACTGGAACTGAAGGAATTAAAACCAATTGTGCTGCTAAAGGATGGCAATGTAAATGAATCTATTTATTTGGTGTTAATATGTTGTTGATCAATGTAGTTAAAAAAGAGTTTTTTACAACCACTTTGAATTATTCAGTATCACATAAACATTTTCTTGGATTTGCATTAAAGCACTGTAGAATGATAACAGCACACTAACATATGAAGCGTGCCAGGCTGGCCAAAAGCATTGTATCTAATATAAATTGGTCTTCCAAGGAATTCTATTCAGCAAGGCATATCTGGATTTGAACAATGAGTGGTGTTGCTTGCTATAAGGTGGCTGCTAAACATGTCAGCTTTTAATAAACCTGTATAACTCATTTGGTGGTGTTACTGCCCTGTATAGGCCCCTGTTGTGGATCAAATCCCACTGTCTTGCTGAATTAGAATTTTTTAAAGGCCTGTTTTAAACGGAAACTGATTCAATATAATGCCATGCCTCACACTTAAAAAGTTAAAACAGATTTGTTTTAAAAGTTAAAACAGATTTGTTGGTAACTGGTCTTTGTTTGTTTGCTGGAGTTTTTTACATCTTACAATTGTCAAACAGACACAAAGCGAGGAGGATGCCTACAATTTGATCACATCTTGGGTGGAACATGACAAGAAAAACAGAAAAGATTTCTTTCCTGAACTTTTTGCAATGTTGGATTTGAGTTTAATAAGTAGATCTTTTCTGTCAACTGCGGTTAACAATCAGGTAATTCCTGAACAGAAAATTACAGGTGCCTGAATACCCAGTAGAATTTGATCACAAATCTTTTATTTCTTATATTTACCCAACAATGGCTATTATTGGGTAACCCAATTCGGTTTGAATTTTAACATAGGAAATCCTAATGGATTACCCAGAAGTTATCAAAAGCACATTAGCGAAAGTCTCAGAGGTTGTACATTCACCTCCACCACAGTTAAGTATGTTTAATTAAATACATCTAAAACATTTGTACAATTTTATTGTTTACCAATATTTCATTTAAAGAACTCCACCAGCCCTTTTCATTTTCTGTGGCCCAAAAAAGTTTTTATGCTTTATCAGTTTTGGGTGAAGTGACACGATTCAATATCAAAGAAGTTTCTCAATACCCAATTTCATTGGCAAGTATTACTGTTATGAAAATAAAGTGAAAATAACAAATAATATGAAAATAAAGTCAAAATGCATCTAAAGCGATAAAGAAAATCCCCATGTTGAACACTTTCTAAATTTTGTATTTGATGACTGTTGGTATGGAATATTTTGTTGGACATAAAGCGGTAGACTGGGTCTTGGGGGTGAGTTTAACCCTTGGGCCTGGTCCTGATAGCCCCAGAAAATTGGTTAAATTATTAAACAATAATTATAAAATCAATTATAATACAGTAATAGTTTTTTTTTTCAAATATCTACTACAACTGTTACATGTATCTTGGCAATTACATAATCTACAACTTTGCATGTTTGGGGACCCATGCGTTTCTGCCTGCAGAAACAATAATGTCATAAAAACTACAGGTAACTTCGGGATCAAATATAGCAAAAAAAAACAGTGAATATGGCATTTTTAAATGTGTTGAAATAGTACTTGTAACATAAAATAAAAAATGCACAAATTTTAGAAAAACGTTTTTAAATTTAAACTTTTGTATTTTACAAACAAAACTCTCACAGAAAAGGTTCCATGGTTTTGCATCAGCTGTGAAAATGCAAAATTGTATTTATTTACTCGGATGCAAAACCACAGCAAAAAAATCATCAAACACAGTTGTAAAGTTGGATTTGAGTTCACCAAGAATTGGTTGGCAACAGGCAACAGGAATGCCAGTACCAATAAGTAATTTAACTGCAACAGTAAAAAATGATTGTAAGTACTATTATGTTTACAAAAGTACTAAAACGGCAAATTGTTTTTTATAAATTTACCATCCAGGTCAGATCTTTGCAGCAGAAAATGATGACAAATGGGGATCAAGACGCCATGTCTACAATGCAACAAATCGACAATGGACAAGAATTGACAGAACTAAGTTTAAAGACCAGACCCCTGGTTTGTAGTTGTTTGATTTGCTGCGTTATTTTGGAAAAAATCAACTGTACAATTTTACTGAAAATTTGCAGTTTACCAAAGTTCTGCATCTGGTATATTTTCCAAACCTTCTTCAAGTCTTGTTGCTGCATTATAGCTTTCTGAAAGTGGGGATATTTCAGGTTAAGGATTTACACTTAAAAATGTAAATTTAAAGTAAATGGCCTGGGAGTTTTCTAATCGTTCAAATCTAATCGATTTTTGTTCGTAATTGATTGACTTGCTGTGGTAGTTAACTGTATAATTTTACTGAAAATTTACAGCTTCCACTGTATCTTCATTTGTTTTCTCTACCCAACCTTCTTATGCTTCAACAAATTCTTCAAGACTTGTTGCTGCAACACCTTCTTCAAGACTTGTGGTTGCAACACCTTCTTATTGTCTTGTTGCTGCAACAGGTAATCCATAACATTTACAGTATAAAAAGTGGGAAACACCAAACTATGAGTTTCATTGTTGCAAAGTTTTTAACACAAAGTATTTTCTTGCATAATAATAATATGCTTTGGTGTAGATGGCTAAAAAATTACTGTGGGTCTCTTTCCATGAAGGAGAAACATCGTCACTCATCACTTACTTTTTTTGTTTAAAATCAGTTTGTTTACAGAGTTTAGAAAGGTGTGATATTTCAGGTAATGGGTTTACTCTAAACAAATTGAAGCAAATGACCTTTGAGTTTTTAATGGTTGGTAGAATGTGTTATTTATCTAAGGTAAAAAATACCTTAGTTTGCAGTGGTAACCTCAATAGACTATCAAGCATTAACAAGCTCCAAAACACTGAGCATCACAATAAATTGCAGTCATCCACCCATCCATGTTTTGTTGCTGTACAGTGGTTAAATACTGTATGGTTGTTCCAAGCAATTAAAATAACTTAACATTCACACCTTTTCATCTTGTTGCTAAACAGGTTAAATGGATATATTTGTCCTATACATTTTCTATATGTTGCATTAAAATGGCTCTTGGAAAAGGTCATTGTGTCTAATGTTACTGCAGGTCATCCTACAGAGTTGCATAACACAGTTCAGAATGATAATCTCATTGAGCAACCACAAAGATATGTTGCTGAATTAGAGGATGGCATACAATTGTACTTAACGATTTCGTTCACAACTATGTTATGACTTGAGTTGAGTTGAGTTTATTTTGCTTGGTGAAAGAAATAATAGCGACCCAATTGCACTAAATCAATCACCAAGCCGGAAGTAGCTGCGCAACGTTGAGACGTTATAAGGCGCAGAAAAATGGAGGGCACAATTGGTGGATCAAGGTGGCACGCGCTGCAGCTACACCGTCATTACAAGGCGTTATGTGTCGGGGACTCACAAGAGAGTGAGTTTTGGCGCATTGTGAGAAATTCGACTGGGGGGGGCGTTGGTGGGGCCAGCCGAGGGGGCTCCTATGCTACCACTCATTCTAGGGAAAGAGAGTGGGGTTCGACAGGAAAATAAACCACCGAAAGAAACCCTGTCGGATAGTTTCAGGGCGCCGAAGGAAGGAGTGTAGAAAAAAAACACACAACATAACTTAACACAAAAAAAGCGATAGTACAATGACATAAATTTTACATTACCGTAATGTAAAAATGGAATCAAACAAACAAACAGAAAAGTAGAGGCAAAACGACAATACAGTCATATAAACAGCACAGGTGTGGCCTTTCGCCAAACGGGGGCATTGTCGGCATTGGCTTCGTCACGATCCGGGGCACAAATCAAAAGTAACACCTCACCCAACCCCTGAAAAATAACTGCAGCAAGTGATCTGTCCCTGACCAGATGCACATTGGCAAATGTATCGACTATAGGACATATGTGAAAATTATAGTGTCTTAATTAAATTTATTGCTTTTTGAATTATTGTTTTGTTCCAAATACAATTTACCCCCCCCCCCCTCAAAACAATGCTAGAGTAAACTTTGGTTATTCCAGTGGTTCCTAACTTTTTTGATGCATTCCTCCCTTGGTTTTTAACCATTGGTTAATCCATACTCAATTATACTGACAAATTAATCTGGGTTAGAGATCTGGTTTAATTAAAGACGTTTGTTTTAAGCCTGACTTATCTTGATAGTAGTTCATTGGAAAAATTACTTTATTTTTATTTTAAAAACACATTACTGACACAAGCTTTTATGTTGAATACCAAAAAGCATTGGCCTACACAATAATATAGCCAGCCCAAAATTTTGTTTGAAGGGCAAGCAACAAATTTAATGCAAAAATTTAGAGATTTTTTCCAAGGGAAGCTCACCTTAATGTACAATTTCAAAATTTGAGAGGCCGTGACTCCTTATGCCTAATGCTAAAGCATCTGATTTTCCTCAGAAAAGGTTTTTCACTTTCCATCTTGGGAATATTATGACCTTCAAGATCAAAGATGGAAATATGTCAAAAAAGAAGTTGAAAATGTGGAAAAAGCTATTGCAATAAATGGTGTTATATACCTGTTCCAAAAAAAAGGTTTGTCACCAGGAAATTTTGATCTCCTTATTGGCCAGAAATTCTTGTTTTCTTTGTGGACTTTGTTCCTTATAATTATTGTATTGTAAACTGTAGATATACCAATTGATAAGATGCTCAGTGTACTTATATGTAAGATTGTTCTTTTTCATCATTCTGGTACTAACACATATTGTGTTTCATAGAGGCAAATGATTGCTACGACCTGTGGAGGTACAAGGTGGAAGAGCAAAATGTGGCAAAATTAAGCACATTGTTGCACACATCCAATGTTCAGGATGTTTGTTTTGTTGATGGCACATTAGTAGCAGTGGTAAAAAGGTAAGTTTTAAGTTTGAATGTTGGCTACAGACAAAAGTATAGTAGTTATTGTACATAGTTTCATTATTTCACACACATACTCAAACTTGTTCCACGTTGTTCCAAAGGCAGTAGGACCATTTTACCTTGCTGCTTGTTTTATGAGTAGGTAACAAATAAACCGTGTAGTTTTTGCAGGAGCTGTCTTTAAATGAGACTTCTCAACATGATTTTAGACTTTAGCCAAAATAGGACCTGACTGGAATCTCAAACTACTAAAAATATTTTTTGCAGTAAATCTGAAGGTTGGCTTCTAAAGGAATTTAATCTTGCAAACAAAACATGGAGAATCATTACTGGAATAGATGATGTAAATAAATTTGCTAGGATCTTTTCAATGACCTAGTTGAAATGTATTGTTTGCAGTGCATAAACTGTTTGGTAGTTTTTGTAACTCTCTCAAGATTGATTTATCAAAATCAAAAATGTTTTTAGTTTCAGTAGTTAATCTGTCACTTTTTTAGTCTGTGTTAGATGATTATGGACTTAATGTGATTTTTAATGTTGATACTTATGCTGCCAGGCAATTGGGGGTAATAGTAATTTTCGCTAAATCTTTTTAATTTTTACGAAAAATCACTATTGACTTCATGTATTTGCAATGTTGATCCAGCTTTGTGTTTGAAGCTGACCAGGTTGTCACTTGGCCAGCCTAGTTGTGGGTTCAAATCCTGGCTTCGCCTTATACCCTTCCGACAAGATGTTTTTATTTCATTCTCATGGTTTTTTACATATTGCAACATAAAAATGTTTGGTTTATGTACAGAGTATTATGATGCATTAATAATAAATACGACAAACACGCTACAGCCTAATCCTACAATGACAAACATTCACATGCCATGTATACAAGTGTGACAGAACGTGTCTACGTGAAACGGTGGCATTAAGCACCAAAAATTCAACTAGCATAGCATTTAGGTACAACACCAAAATAGTGAATGGTAAATGTGAATCTATGTGAAAGCCTAAGAAGCTGATTGCTATGATTTAGTTTAATTGCGTTTTTTGTTACAACTCCATTCAGTAACAAAGTGTTGTAATAGTGATGTAACAAGCAAGTGCTGTTGATATAGAACAGATTTTTTTGGTAGCATTACATGTTTTATGTCACAACCATTACAATGAGATAACAATAAAGATTTGCATTGGTACATGGATTGAAATAGATTGTGCTTCTTTTACAGCATACTATGGTGGGCTATTGTTATTTCGTTATCTTTCACCAAGCTTTCTGTCAAGCAACTAACATAGCAGTTGTCATTCTAAATGCTTTTGCACTCGAGTGACTGTGAATAAATTTTATGTAATGTTTTCTACAAAAAATCTAATAAAAAATAACTAAAAAAATAAAAATAACAAGTTCTTAGCATGGAATCACAGTGAGATGAAAATTCTGGGTCAGCCAAAATAGTTACTGGGACCAAAGTTGAAATAAATCAACCACAAAACAGTCAAGCAGTAAATTTTTATCACAGTTTCCATTGTTAATCTATCACAGTTGCTTGCAAAATAGAAGTGTGTCAGCTTAGTTTAATAGAAGTGTGTCAGCTTAGTTTAACAAAACATACACATCCTTTCAAAATGACCAGTGACTATAAGTTTTTGAAGCAGCTCATAACCATAAGCCATTGGGTTGTTTTTGGAACTTTCTGACCTACTAGACAAGAAGTGATAAAAAGTAATAATAAGGCATTTTCAAGCAATGGGTTTACACAAAAAGAAACACTACAATTAAAATGAATACCTGGACTTTCACCCCTTAGCTTGTCAAATTCCTCCCTTGGAAGAAATTCCCGCGCCACTTGCAACCATTGCTATTAGCCATCACACACACAAAAAAAATAAAGGTTGAGGAAGAAAAAGGAAAACTGTCACAACACAACAGAATAAACAAAGCAAGCAAAAACATTTGTAGAAAAAAAACAAAAGATAGTTTATTACAAAACAACAACTGTGTGCCCATAAACTGGTTTAACCAAATTGAAACAATGCGACCAAGAATCTTGTTTGGGGTCATAACGTTCAACTGAACTGAGACCCTGGAACCTGTAGATGCAGAAAATAAAAAGGTCAGCACTATTTTACACAAGAGGGTAAAAGCAATGTTATAATGCACAAGTTTACATAATCTGTTTTCCTAAGAAGTTGCTGGCTTCTGTTCTAAGCATAAATGCTAATGGTTATGATTAAATAAAGCATGCAACCTAGCGGAAATATGTAACCCTAGCACAACTAACACTTTTTTTACAAGCAATTTGTGAATTTAAACATAAATTACTTTGTAGCACCTGCACAAAACACAGAATAAAGGGTAATTACATATGCAGCACATAGTCAAGTGAAGTAATATTGTAAAATAGTTATAGTGTTTCATTATGATCAATAGAAACTCACCCATTCCACCCACCAACAACATAAATCTGTTCATTTATAACACAAGCTCCATGGTAACCGCCGTTAACTGTCTTTTCCCCATGATACTCCCATTTATCTGCCACTGGATTGTAAGACTCCAATGCAGCTTTTCCCCAACCACCTACAAAACACAAACCTTCATAAGATGTGACCTGAAATATAAATATTGGAGATGCATATTCTCCAAAAAAGGGTTTTATTATTTTTTATAGATCTTCGAAAGGGGTTAACATTCAACTGTATGACCAGCCCAAGAGAAAGGCGTTTGTCATAACATTCACACAAAGACATTCGGCTACAGAAGACCAGCTCAGTCAAACTACTGGTTAAGTCCATCTATCTGGAGCTGTGGTTTGTGGTTTGGGAAATATGAACTTTAGGTCTATCGTTTATACAGATGTGGTTATCTCAGCCTGGTAAGCATTTATTTTCACATGTGCACATGAAGACATGTATTGTAATCAAATAGAGCTTACATAAATTTTGCTTACAAAACATATTTAATTTACATCAAACAGTTGTAACTAGTGCAGGTAAACTAAAGAATGTACAATAAATGTATTGACACACTGTTCCATACAATGCTCTGCAACATTTTTCACTGATGTCACACTTTTAAACTTTAAAAATTTGGTGGCATACCCCAACCTGTGTTTTGTGCCAGAACAGCCTTTCGATGATAATGTTTTTATGACATAATAAATTTTAAACATTACAAATACACAGTGGGCAGTTTTACTAGAGTTTGGATAAGCGAATTAAGTTACAGTTGCCATGGCACACCACTGTCAAGGCGGTTGTGGAGCAGGGTGCTATTACTCACCGATTGCATAAATTTTTCCATTCAATTGCACACTTGCCGACCCGTAAGTAACGGCATTCATTGGAGAAATTAAATTCCACTTTTCCTGTCTCACATCATAGCGCTCGCAAGATTTTTCACTTTCCAAACTTCCACCCAAACAATAAAGAGAATCTGCAAAATTTTTTTGTGAAATATTTTTGCCGAACGTATAATGTATACTGCTATACACACATTTTTGTTAACCCTATGTTATCTACATAATGATCACTCATAGGTATGGGCCAAAAACAGATAAAGTAAGATTCAAGCTCATACAAAATTAGCCTTCCAATTAGACCTTATAATCCTAACGGTTACCCATTGTGTGCTGCATCCAAATTAACAAAAACAACATTTGTGACGTAGGCCCTCTTACTACCTGAGTTTTCTACACAAAATTACACAAGAACGCTTGTGAATAAATATGACACACACAAACAAAATTAGGTATCAGTCCCTACCGTCCAGTGAGCACATTGTATGATGTGATCTTGGTTGCAGCATTTCTGGAATCTTGCTCCAAGTATTTCTTTGTACATCATAAACTTCGCAGGACTTGAGGTCACTGTCGCTGGTCCTTCCGCCAGTGACATAAATTTTTCCTTTAAATAATAAAAATTGTTGACATTATAATGCAGTAATAGGTGACTATTGGTAAGAAACTCTGTGTTTACTTCTTTGTTTTTGTCTATATTCTGTTTTTACAACCTAATTGCAAACTACTATTTACTGCAGAAATATACAAAAATTTACTATGTAGATACTAAAAAGTAGTATTGGGTAATTTTAGAATAATCAGCATGGTACACTTTGTTAAATATTTCCACCACTCTTTTATAAAATGCTTCGTTGTTTAAAATGCATACACAGACTGTGTGCAAGGATCAAAGACAACTGTTTTTACTGTATTTTATAGATTTTGAAACTAAAGTAGTTTTAAAATAGACAGCATAACAACACAATAAAATTATTATTTGATTTTAAACAAAGGTTTTTGGTTAAAAATGGAAATTAGTACGGTAAGTTTTTGTATTTGACCACAGATATACCAACAAAAATCAGAACATACCATTAATAACTGCTGATGCAGCAAATATCCGATCCACTGACATATCCGCCTTCTTTATCCAACTTTCATTTTTGTTCATATCCAATACTTCACAACCTTTATCGGGAAGGTTGACCTGCTGCAGTTTAACATTGAAATCAGTTTCACTCAACTCTGCACATCCTCCAATGACAAAAACTTTATCACCAACTCTTGATGAAGTTGCATAACATTTTGCTGAGTTCAGTGGCTGCAAATTAATGACACTGGTTTTATCCGACCAAACCTAATGATTTGTGTTATAAGCCAGTTTTAATGCTTATGGCATAGGTCAAAGAAATGGACAAACAAGTCCCAGCCAAGTATAAGTTTCTGCCTTTGTAACTTGAATCACTTTCAAAATAAAAATTAGTTAATTTAGTTTATTATAAAATTACTGAGTCTTCTTACAAAACAATTTGTAACTTCTACTTCATGGTTCTGTGTTCCTTTGATATAGCAAGGTCAATTTTTACTCATGTATAATAACTGTGTGATTAACACCAATCCAGGACCCATATGTTCCACTAACCCAATAACTGCATTTTTGTGAACGACTTTAAAGTCTTGCCTGTATGTGCTGACACTTTGTCTACTCCTTGCCCAGTATCCCTAAGGACTCTAACCGCCCCATTAAAAGTAAGCACTTACTGTTAGAAATTGGGGTTGTTGAACAGAGACATCATATTTTGCACAACTGCCCAGAGAATTTGCTCCACCAATGACAAGAAAACCTTGTTAATACAAGAAAATATATATATTCTGTTTTTTGTATATATTACTGCAATTGATTGTATTTTTACTTTCAACAGTTTAACACAGATTTTTACAATTTGGTAAAATTAATTGGTTAGCTTCCTGTTACCTGTTTGCTGTGTTTGGTATAAAGTGTTTTCCATGACAGTCTCATTCGAAACAGTCTTTCAAAAATGCTACAAAAAAAACAGACAAAGGAAACGAATTATTTGTTACATTAAAATGTTTTTCATAACATCAATGTCTCAACCAAATTAATATAACAAAGATACGTGAAAATCAATAATCAGCAAACTTTAAACTTAGCTGTACCTCCCAATAAAACATAAGGTTGAAACTCTCAATCAAGTTTTTTGTCACTACCTTGAACAGAAACAAACTGATGTAACCAGCCCAAACATTACACACCTTCTGGCATTGTTCCATTGTAACCTGATAGTAAACAGAAAAGAAAAGTTGTCAAAGCATAAGGTTGTTGACCTTGTCAAAGAGGAACTGGATACAAACCTTTTTAAACTGTGTTTATGTGACAACAATAAAGGGGAAATGGGTGGTTTCCTCATCTGAAACGTAAGCCTGAGTGGGTTGGAACCAACACAAATATTTCCACACCCACACATACCTGGCATTCTATGTAACAGATCAAGTTAATTAATAATTAGGTTCACAGAACAACACAAAGCAACAGTTTACGTTGTCAGCACACATACGAGTAACTGGCGATTGTATGCAACTGTCAAGGTTAGTTAATAATTAACTTTACAAAACAACGTAAAGCTGCAGTGAATGTGGTACAGAGCTTTGTGGGAAGTGTGGAAAAGGTGTTGTGGACGCTTTCTGCATTAGACAAAAGAGAGATTTAAAGGCTCATCCTAAAACTAACTTTTGTATACCGTTGGTGTAAGCAAGTAAGTAAAAAGGGACTTAGTTACAGAAGGACAACGTTTTTTAAAATTTTAAACATTGTTTTGATACTATCCCCAAGCCTCGTTAACCACTGCTAACCACAGGTTTCCCGTCAGTTGCCCATTTTGAGAGAGATGTTAAAACCACTCAAACATTTTTTCAGCTTTTGATTGACTTTTGACATTTGATTTCTATGTGCAAGGTCCATTGCAACAATCGTAAACAGGGAATCTCCCTCGGACAAATTAGTTTTTCATTTAGGATAGCGGTGCACAACGTTTTTGCTATTGCCGCATAACAGACTTTATTATGACGTCACAACCTGTACAACGAAGTGTTGCAGTATTTCAACACATGACAGAACTTTCTGTAAGAGCATGTTAGTTGGTTATTTCCTTTCACTCGCATAAAAAACAGCACTGTTTATCAGGTGCAAGCACAAAACTAAACCCTTATACTGCCTCGATCAAATATTATTTTTAGCGGCAAAATACACGCATGAGAATTCTAATCAAGTCCCGACAGTGGCACAGGTATCTAGGCCTAATATTACAAAAACTCGAAACAGTCTCTTAAAACGCCACGTTGCTAAAATGTAATGCTAGGTCTCGAATGCAGCGTGGTACGTCATATGCGTTAGGACATATGTTGCCACAGGGGCTGTACTTCCATTCTTTTTAAATCCTTTGCTTTGTTGTAACAGTTTGCTTTGTTGTAGTTTTTTATGTTTTGATTAAGAACAATTTGGTGCAGCGCTTCGGAAATTAGCAAAGACCCAAAATATTACAGTTGCTTTGTTATCATCAAATTTTACTGCATATTATCATTGACACTGCATAATAACAGTCATTAATGCAGCAAAGACTGTGGCTTTATTGGCAAATAGTTAGATGTTATAAACACCATAAGCCAAAAACTATTTGTGTGGAGGTTGCCTTGCCACGTTATCAATTAAACTTAATTCAAAGCAAACTATTTTCTAAAAGTGTAATAAATGACTCCATTCATCCTACACCTTCTTTATCCAGGCAAAGAATTTTTAACAGTGCATTGATGCCATTACGTATAGTATAATATGCATGTGCACAGCATTAAATATCACCTGTGGCCGTGGCAGGTTGTGATTTGTTGATGAAATGAAATGAAGCGTTGTCCCAGAGACTTTTGTTGCGTTCGGACTTTATTGTTGTTGCCTGTGTTCAGGATGCTCATTTGATGTGTGTTATGCTGTGAAGAGATACTGTGTAAACATTTGTGTTTTGTGTTTTATATGATGAGAAAAAAACTGCAGCGTTAATTATATAACCCTGATTTTTCTTACAGGTCTGCAGTCAAGTGTTGTTGTTATCTTTTTGCGGAAGCATGGACACTTCTACATCTGCATCAGAAACTGCAACAAGTTCCTCTAAAGATGGTAACCAATGTGTTTGCCCAAAAACTAGTACTTTATTAGTTGCTTTTAAGTACAGCCAATTCTAACAGTTGTTCTTTTTGTGAACGCATATAGTAAAATTTAACTTTATTTGTTTTTGTTGCACTTTTATTTACACTTTATTTGGTAATCAATGTGTTACCAGTTGTTTTAACTGTGGTCTTGTTGCAATTTATTTGAAAGTAAAATTGTGAAATATATAATGTCATGTAGCATATTTGATTTCAGTTTCTACGTTTTTAAAAAACATTCAAGATTTTTCGCAGATCAACCTGAAAAAAACGCAGAGTCACCAATGGAATCTTTGCCTGGTAAGTCTGTAACTCCAAACAATTTGACTGTTAATTTATTTCTATTTTTTAATATTTGCAGTAGTGTTTTCCAAACGAACACAAAGTTTTGACAGCAGACACTCCAAAAAAATGGCAGTCAATCTTAATAAGTGAGTTAATTATGGTTTTATATAAGTAAATGAAAACAAAGCTATGTGCTCTTTTTAGAAAATGATGAAAGGTTATCACAGGTTTAGCAAAGTGTTTTTGCAATTTTTTGCTTGTATAGATATTGTTCATTGTCTCGTAACCACAAACAGTAGACAACTCCAGAAACCATCAAACTTCTGATTTTTCAGATAACTCTTCATGTTGTTTGCAGCTTTCGTGTGACGAATAAAAACTGTTGCGATGCGGTGTTGGAAGCAGATGGAGAAAAATTTGAAGTTCACAGATGTGTTCTTGGTGCTGTGTCAGATTATTTTGACAAACTCTTCAATCTTGAAGTGAGCTACTTTACTAAACAATGTTGAAGTCTAGTTCTAACGGAAACAGCTTCAGTAAATGTGACGCATGTTTCCACAGATGCAGGAAAAATACGAGGACACAATCAAGCTTACTGAGATTTCAGCTGGGACACTGAAGTTAATCCTTGATTTTATTTACACCAGCAAAATCACACTTGATGATGAGAATGTTTACCAAGTTCTCGCTGCAGCGGATTATCTTATGATTCCTGGTAAATAAGCTTAGGAATTGCATGAACAAAGATGAAATAAGCAAAAATATATGTGTGTCAACTAGATTTATTTTCTTCCTGTTCTGTATTGAAAAGCGAAGCAAATGTAGTTTAAAACAAACTCAGATAAAAATGCAAAAAATTCCTACAACAGAAGAAATTTAATCTTTTATTTACCTGATGTATATGAAACTGGCCTTGCACATTTAAACACTTTTTAACTAGACTTTAAAACACTGCTCTAAAATGTGCAAAAATACAAGTGTTGATCCTAATTGTGTTGCCAACTAGTAATTATTCATTTTTTGCAGGTTCTCTCATAAAATAGCTGTGTTTTAGAATTGAAAGATTTTTGCTGCCAATTTCTTGTTGATGTACAACATCCTGGAAATTCCCTGAAGACTTGGACTTCTGCTATAAAGTTCAATTCCAGTCAGCTGGAAGAAAAGAGTGGTCTATACATCTCTGACCATTTCATAGAAATCAGCAAGGAAAACGATTTTCTTGAACTGGAACTGGAGGAATTTAAACCAGTTGTCCAACTAAAGAATAAAAATGTAAGTTTTTTTTCGCTAATGTGAATGTACTATTTGTGACATGTTTTTGCAATATTTCAGTTTGATATGCAACAACACAAAACCTTGGTTGACATTCATACAATGATGCTTAGCTAATGTTAAATGAAATCAATAAATCATTTTTCATTCATGACTGTTTTTGCTATCTAAAATACTTTTATTCTGTGTACTCTTTGTATATTTTGAAGTACTAAATACTAGCTGCAGTACAATACGTTGTGAAACTTACAATGAGCTTTTGCAAAAAGGTGAAAAAGGAAGAGGATGCGTACACATTAATTGTGTCTTGGGTGAAACAGGACAAAGAAAAACGAAAAAGTTTCTTTCCCGAACTATTCTCAATGTTGGATTTAAAAAAAATAAGTAAATATTTTTTCTCACAAGCAGTCCAGGATCAGGTGGGTAATAAACTAAGTAATGAACAATGACCGAATGTAAAACAGCTTGTGTGGTTTCAGGATATTTTATTGGATGATCACAATACAACAAAAAAAGTTGTGGGCAGGATTTCTGAACAAGTTCTCATTCAAGATCGACGGGAGTTAGGTACGACGTTTGTGATTGTTGTTGCCAGAAAAAAAGTCTTGCACAATAACAAAAAGTTTTAGTCAATTCACCACCATATTTTTGACACACAAAAATCTAGCTTGTGGCGGTATTTAAAAATCTTTGACAACATTTTATCTGCAATCCACCAGTTTATCTAAACAGTTTATGCCATTTGTTGTTTAAATTTCATCAAATTAAGCCATCAAGCCTGTGTAGCACAATAAGCCTCAGATAGGCTGCTGTTGTAACTTTTCAAATACTACCTACGTACTTTAAATCCAAGATAACCTTTTTTTAGCATACAGTAAAAGGTCTGGTCCTGGGTTGCTGAGCCCCTTGCAATACATTTATTAACAAAGTGATTTAAGCTTTACATTCAGATCCATCAACTTGTTTGTTGGTTTTGTGTTCATATGGAACTGTGAAAAAGTTTGATGTCAGGTCTAGATTCAAAGAAAATGTTTTACTTGTAAGTTTAAACATAGCTTGTGCTTTAACATTTTTGTATTGGTCCATATCTTGCTGTGGGCTATTATAATTATCATGCAGCAAATTGATCGTTAAAAAGGTTATACTTTATGCAGAAAGAATTCAGTGGTTATGCTGGGGCTGTGAAGATGCAAAATTGTATTTATCTACTCGGAACCAGTGACAGAACCACTTGCTTTGCATTCAGCTCTTCATTTGGACACAGAACTACAGGCAACAGTTCAACTGATGTGGAAAAGTTGAATGTCAATACACCTACAGCTGGATGGAAAAAGGAAACTTCACTTCCAGGACAATATGCAGGAATAGTGGCAACCGTCATGAATGATTGTGAGCATGTGATACCTGTAGCCATCTACCCATAATATATTTCTGTTTAGTTTCTTTTTCCTGGTGCTGTGCTGAATAGAAAAGTTATGCCACTCACCAGCGGAATATAAAAATGTTTCACTGAACTCAATCAACAAAAGATTTTGATCACTTATTTAATTTTAAGCCACCATTTCCAAGTCAAAAAACAGAAATTACCAACAAATCACAATAAAAAGGTCGAGCTCGTTGGTGGACCTATTATGAGCCTGCCACATTTCAGCCCACTGAGAATAAAATGAAACAGACAAATTCCTGTTTCTGTCCTATTAGTGAAATGTTTCATCTCATTTACTATTTTATGGGCTAAAACTAAATTTAGTACAATACAATACAAATTAATGGCCAGTCCTAGTTATATTCAAAGAATCTACAGCATTTACCATTCTAGTGGCTGTAGTTAGGAAGCTCTCCACAGTTATTTTTTTGCTTTAGCTCAAATATTTGCTTGGAAAGATGACTCTTATGCCAATACTTATATGTTTGATGCTGCAACCAGAACATGGACGAATTTTTCAAACATCAGGAGTCGTGAAAGGGACACGTGTCTTGGTGCCACTTATGGTATGAATGTTATGGTTTTATTTGTGAAGGAAATAGCATCAAAAAAGTTTCTCTGTAAAAAGGTGTAACAAAAAAAGTGAATTTTTTTTTATACAAACCTATGTTGTTACGTAAGTTTCTTGTGACTCAAAAAGTAAAAAAATCACAATTTTACAAACCACTCCCAACACATTCTACAGAACGGGTTTATCGCTTTCCATCCTGGCAATACTGGAATGTTGAAAGCAAAACATGGCTACCAGCTGCAAAGAAGATTGAAAATGTTGTATTAGCGGTTGCTTCTATGGATGATATGTATTTGTTTGCTCAAGGTTTGTAAAAGTTTAAGGGTTGTTTATGCACGTGACCCAATGGAAATTTGACTACAAAATACTAAACTGTCAGAATAGCCAGCTTTAAGGCTTTTCTGTCAATTTTATACAGAAGGATCAAACTTTTGTTTGTGGCTGTACCACACACAAAATGAAACAACTTCGAAACTGAGCACATTAACAGAGATCAGTCAAGTACGAGATGCTTGTCTTGTGCGTGGAAATATCGTTGCTGTTGTTTGCAGGTAAGATGCTTTGAATCTAAAATCATGTTTTAGATCGTCTCACTCTCATTACTCTGCTGTTATTGACTAGCTGTTGCTTTGGCTGTACTTACGTAAAACAAGCCAAGCTCTTTTCAAGGTTATTGGTAAAATGTATTATGTTCAATAATGCAGTAAATAGCTTGAAACACACTTTCCTCAACAGCAACAAAACTGTTGCATGTCTTTATTATGAAGAAATGTTTAAAACCTTCACCTGGTTTATTTTTATAAAGCAAACATGAAGGTTGGCTGCTAAAAGAATTTAGCCTAAATACCAGAACATGGCGAGTCATCACTGGGATAGATGGAAATGACTTTGCCAGAATCTTTCCATTAAAGTAGCTCAAATTTTTTGTATTATGATGTGTGCCAGTTTGACTTTTAGCACTTGGGGTCGCAAATTATAGTGATGTGATTGTAGCCAAGTATAATTCCAATGTAATTTTCGGTAAGACTGTAAAAGACAAAGTAATAAACTGTCATCTCTTTAACAATTTGGGCAAAGTTGGTGCCTTCAAAACATGAGGAAAGGACTGGTAGCAATGCAGGGGACGGCAACTTTTTGAAAGCAGTGTGCCATTTTTCAAATTATGTCAAAATGTTCATGACTTCACATACCTTGTTGCTGACGTCACTGCTTTTAATGTTTCCGTGTTAAGTAGGCTAATCGTTACATATAAAGGCTGGTTTACAAATACTATCTATGGCTTGTTGCTGTAGTTGCTTTGCATTTGATGTCAAAACTGAAACAGGTCGCTGATATTGGCATGAAAAAAATATATTGTAGTATGAACTCATAAATCACTTGCATAATCGAGATGTTGCTAACCCCTGCCGTAATGCAACAAACATGCTGATTTTTCATGATTTTTTTTCCCTGATATGTATTCCTGTGCAAATGCAATTAGTTGTTATTGTTTGTGGTAAACCCATAGTGTGCAACACTTTCAGTAACTCAGTTGCTTTTAGGCTGTAATATTAAAAAATTAAAAGTACCTTTTTATGGCAATATCTAACATACCGTGTTTTGCATCACATGTTATTACCCTTTATCAACAAACCATTATCAATCAAGTTTTAATAAAAACTTATTAAAAAAGGCAAATCTAAATGGATTTGTATGTTATCTGTGCATTGAAATGTACTGTGAAAACACCAAGCATATTTAACATCCATATGCACTTTATTTTGTACAATAAATAAATTTTATGTTTTGGCAAAACTCAAAAACTTGTCCAAAATTCATGTTCCTTAAAAAGCTTTGGTTCATATAAGTGTGAGGTTAAAAATTAGAACACTCCAGTGTTACAAACAACTTCACTGGCCATGTATCATAGGAGTATGTTGAATCAGCAAATAGATGTTGAAAACACCAATCCACTTCCCACAATTAATGAAATGTCCGGCTGACCAAGTGTCGGTCGTATTATGCTGGATTATTGTTGGTTTCCATCGCAACCTTTCCATTTTCGACTTTTCTGGTGCAAAAAGTTATTGAGAAAAACACAAGATTGAAACCAAATGAACTGGCCCACACCATTAAAATCAAACTGACTGACCCACACCATTGAAATCAGAAGTGCAATACAGTCGAGTTTGTGGTGCAATTATTATGAGCTCAGTCAAGATGTTGTTTTATCAACTGTAAATAAGCAAAAACAAGCAAAAGCAGTGCAAAGGTACCAGTCTAAAAAATTTGGGAACATTTTAAATGCGATGTTTTTATTTCATTCTCACGGTTTGTTACATATTGCAACATAAAAATGTTCGGTTTATGTACAGAGTATTATGATGCAATAATAATAAATACGACAAACACGCTACAGCCTAATCCTACAATGACAAACGTTCATATGCCATGTATATAAGTGTGACAGAACGTGTCTACGTGAAACGGTGGCATTAAGAAGCACCAGAAATTCAACTAGCATAGCATTTAGGTACAACACCAAAATAGTGAATGGCAACTTAATAGTACAAGGAAACTTGAATTGCAGCAACTAAGGCCATGAAAAAAGTGAATCTATGTGAAAGCCTAACAAGCTGATTGCTATGATTTTGTATTTAATTGCAATTTTTTGGCCAACTTCATTCAGTAACAAGCAATTGATGTTGATAGGAAACGATTTTGTTGTTTAACTGTGTTAGGTCACAACAATTAAACGACCAACCAATAAAGATTTGCATTGGTAAATGGATTGGAATACTATATTGGGTTATTGTTATTTCCTTATCTTCCACCAAGCTTTTTGTTAAAATCTACTAACATTTCTACCAGAGCTTATAAACCTAACATAGCAGTTGTCATTCTAAATGCTGGTCTTTTGTTTTTCACACAACTACAGTAATATACATGTTAACTACGTATAGGTTTACTACATAACTGCCAGGTAGGGTACCTTATTGCACAGCATGCTAACATGATGATGTCACAAACAACATGATGGTGATGTCATAAACTGCCTAATGATGTCACAGTTCTGCCATCATTTGGTAGGAACAAGTTTTAAAACCGCTCATGTCCATAGAGATACAATACCAACCAACACCGAACTAAGGGCAAAAAAACTCGCAGTTGTTGGACTGCAAACCACCACAAGCTACCACAAGTAAAGGTTGATGTCAGTAGTGTGTTATCTCATGCACTGATTACTTCTTTTAGTTGGTCCATAATGTTCGATAGAAGTGTTGGATTGTCGCTTTTGCCATCAATCGATAAACCATTGGGCTGAAAAATAATCGAGGTAGATTAAGTGCCAGTGTACCAACTTGGTGGTAGGTTAAAATATGATATTTAGAGTTTATAAGAAACATGGATGAGATGAGCTGGGTACTTAGTATTGAGATGTTTTGGTTCCCTGTGCTAAACTAAATCTGCTGATCATGAGTCTGGAGCAGAAGTTGACAAGTACAGGGGTGAATATGCTTTTTGTCATTGTAATTTGGTAAGTTTTATGAAACATACTTTTATCTATTCGCATACTCAAGAGAAACACTTCTTTGTAAAAATGAAAATATGGAAGCCCAGCTGTTGTTTCACCGTATAAGAATAACATTATAGTGTTTCGAGCCGTAAGAATTAGCGCAAATTGCAAGTTATTATTCTTGAAATAAAATGAACTTACCACTACTTTGACAAGTAAGCAAATATGATGTCTCTGTATAGAAGATGTGTACAACGATGCACTGTCGCCAACTTGTTCAACAACTGTGATGTCACAATGCATAAATATGAGTAACAATTGAACTTGCATTACCACATGACATGTAATAATTACCACAAAACTTCAAAAAGAAACAAAGTTTTTGTAATGCTTGAGTGAACTTCAAATCAGGTGCAGTGATGCGTAACGATGATTTCTCAGAAATGTCTCCAGATGAAAGAAGTTTTGTGAAATTTGAGCTAAAAAGTGTTGGAAAAAAATTGTTTTAATTTAACACTGCCACAAATTCCAAAAACAGGGCATTAGTATGGAAAATGCAAACCTAATGAATTTTTTCTAGCCCTACTAAATGCTTGGAAGGCCAACCAATTTTCTCAATGGATTTAAACACAACATACATCCATAATAATATATTTTATCTCGTACTAAACAGTTTACATTTTAAAACAAGGATAACTTTTGATAAAACTTTTGGCAACCTCCAGACATAGGCGTCGATTCCCAGGGTGGCAGCCACCCCACTGGAAATCTGGTTTACACCAAAACACATGCGATACAAGCGACAGAAATTTCTTTTCGCTCATTCAACAACACAGCGGAAAGTCCAATTTTGTGCATCTCTTGTGCTACACACAAAAAAATTGCTAAAAAATCGACGCCTATGCCTCCAGGATTGGTACTATGTTACAAACAGACATTACTACTCTACAACTCTGTCCTTTTTACAAAGTTAAAAATATAAGATACTGTACCATGTCCTAAATCAAATGATTGAAATGTCCCCTTAGTCCAGGGAGCTCAAACCACATTACCTGGAGCAAGGTTTGGTTACAAGATAAGCAGAGCAGGGAATGTGAAGTTTGAAATCGATTTTCTCCTGACTCGTGCCGTCCTTGTNACACTGCTACAAATTCCAAAAAAAGCGCATTAGTAGGGAAAATGCAAACCTAATGATTTTTTTTCTAGCCTTACTAAATGCTTGGAAGGCCAACCAATTTTCTCAATGGATTTGAACACAACATACATCCATAATAATATATTTTATCTCGTACTAAACAGTTTACATTTTAAAACAAGGATAACTTTTGATAAAACTTTTGGCAACCTCCAGACATAGGCGTCGATTCCCAGGGTGGCAGCCACCCCACTGGAAATCTGGTTTACACCAAAACACATGCAATACAAGCGACAGAAATTTCTTTTCACTCATTCAACAACACAGCAGAAAGTCCAATTTTGTGCATCTCTTGTGCTACACACAAAAAAATTGCTAAAAAATCGACACCTATGCCTTCAGGATTGGTAATATGTTACAAACAGACATTACTACTCTACAACTCTGTCCTTTTTACAAAGTTAAAAATAAAATATACTGTTCCAAGTCCTAAATCAAATGATTGAAATGTCAAGTTCCCTTAGTCCAGGGACCTGAAACCACATTACCTGGAGCAAGGTTTGGTTACAAGATAAGCAGAGCAGGGAATGTGGAGTTTGAAATCGATTTTCTCCTGACTCGTGCCCTCCTTGTCGACCAGCATGTATGTTACCGTGCCACGCATTCGTTGTGGCATCGTGACACTGGCGGCTGTCATCTGGAGCTGACACTCATTGCGTGACAGGGGAGGGAGGGAAAACGGTATTGGAACAGCATCGTGGCTGTTGTTGGAAGAATCTCGGACCAATCTGGTAAATAGGGCGGGTTTTAAAATAGGAAAAACTATGTGCAGAAAAAACTACTCGAAATATCTTTTAGGAAGTAGCAGGTGATGTGACTCACGTCAAATCTACTTTGTTTGTTTGAGGGAAACAGGGGTCAGACATAAAACAGGACGGGAATTGAACCCACAACCTTAGAGTCAAATTAAAACAAAGAACTGTGAATTTAATTTAGTCGTAAACTTCACAGTGTCTGAGTTTAGTGGGAAAAAGTAGCAAACCCAAAATTAATCGGTAAAATTGAATAATAAGTTCCTTGCTATGCATCATGTTTGTAACAAAGATAAGTATAGTAAAATTGCTACCAACTGAAATAATTTTCATCAAAAAATGTAACAAACCATGTTTCATGTGCAAGATAGTTTACTTACTTTGTGTTTAATGTGTCGAGTACGTTGAATTCGATTCCCTTGATGTGTTTGTCGGTGAGATTTGTGAAGACGCACGACACAACAAACTTTCTTTCCTCCATGTGAGAAGCTCGAGTCTCGAAATCAACTCTTAGTTGTTGATTCTCGGCAAGGAGTTTGTAGCTTTGAAGTTGAAGCTGAAGTAGATGGAAATTTACAGAATGCAAACAAATGCAGCTGGCTTTATCAAACACTTTCAGAAACCTTAGACCGGAGTAAAATAGTTTAAATATCACAAACTAAGTGACAAACAAAGCTGTAAAAAAGTAAAAAAAAAATAGTACTGCAACCAGGAAAATTTTGATTGAAATATTCCAAAGTTAACATTGAATTTATGAAACAATGTATGTTAGATTCTAAAAAGTTGTCGATTGTAAAAGCTTAATTGTTCTTAACTGACAGATATAAACATAATATTTACTAACTAAATTTCCGGTTAGGGTATTCAAGGGCCCCAAGTAAGAAAAAATATGTTAAACTATTTAAAAGCACTGTGTCAAGTGGTCAAAATTTTTTTGCACAGTGACCTGCGTCTTGCAAACACATAAATCATTTGCACAAGAGGGGAAGGTTTTGTGAGTTATAGCACAAAAAGTTAACCAACAAATATGTAGTGCCGCTGGTTGACCAAGCACAACTGATTTGCTTTTTGCCCAAAATCCCACAAGCTGTATAGCAAATGTAATAGTTTGTCGGATGAAAAAATATTTTTACCAATTCCTCCTCCTGGCCATTGTTGATTGCTCCTCCATCCTCATCTTGTTCTTCATCCTCCACATCCTTCCTTGAATGTTTCTTGTGCTTTTTTCCTTCCTTCTTTTTCTTGTGTTTTTTCTTCTTTTCAACCACAACTTGCTCCTCATCAATCCTTGCATCCTCCTCCATTCCATCACCAACATCCCTGGACAACACAATGTGCATTTTACAAATAAAACCACGGTTGGCTGCACAAGGATTGTTGACTGACATGTTAAGTGACAAAATTCTGCTTTCTGGATGAGTTTTATTTGCAATTCACAGTATTTTGTTGCAAAGTTTTTGTTCACAAGAGGTCACCAACAGTATATCCCTAATTTGGCTAGACTAGCCTAAACGGCCAATGTCCTGTCACCAGCTGCACCGATGAGACCTTATAGGCCGAAACAGTGTGCACTGTCTGCAGCTCATAATTCATTATTGGCTCTTTGCTGTTACAGTATATCCCTATTTTGGAACTTTTTGCTCATACTATCGCCTAAATTCCTTGTGAATTAGTGAATTCCCTCCTTTGTTGAAAAAATGTGGATGCACTATGACATCACAGATGGACAATTGAACTGAGTGCTAAGAAGAAATGAAGAAAAACAGCTGTTTTATTTTAGAAAAATTTTGCAGACATAGTTTCCAATAACCACCAGGGGGAGCTGGAGACCACTTAGAAAACCTTTTTGGTTTATTATAAATTTTCGTGTATGTAGTTGGGAAAAACAAATTTTATGCCTCAATTGATTCTACACATATTTGTAACTTTTATATCATTGGCTTCATTACATAGGCAACAAATTTTCAGCAAATTTTTTTTTCGTGTGGGTGGCGAAGTGATCAAATCCAAGCGGTTTGACACGTGATAAAATTATGCAACGTAAACCCGTTGGTTTGTAGCGATATTATACACTCTGTTATCGCAAATATTATCGGTGCAAAAGCAACAATCCAAGAAATTTCTGGGGTGGCAGCATAAAAATTTTATGATCGACACCTATGCTTTGTTATCAAATGCATGTGCTGTAGTTTGTTTTAAACATGATCAGACAAAGGCTTATTTTATAAGCATAGACGGCTATTAAAAATTTACATTAAAATATGTGAGTCACACTTTGCTTTAAAATGTTGGCAACTTACCCGTTCACCGGAGTTTGTTCTTTCTGGGATGGTTCAGCGTTTGAGAGCCAGAAACTTAAATCTTCTCCCTAAACACAAATTTGCCAGGCTAATTGATTTACTTAACATGAAACTTAAAACCCAACATAACTTGTTGTCAACACATTTTTTAACCTTCCCTCCTTATGAAACACATCCAGTACATAAAGTTGCTTCGTTGTTAAAAAAACCAACACAGTGTCGAACACTAACTCACTTTATCCTCCGTATTTTGTTTTGCAGGTTCAACTACCTCTGTTGGGGTTTCCCCATTCACAAGGGGAGGTTCTTCCTCAGCAAGAAGGTTTTCCGTGTGTTTTCGGGATTTCTTCTGTCGAAAAAAACACATATTGTCACAAACGAAACCATACACATGTCCTATAATCCTTGCTTTCTATGCATCCCCGTATCTGACTGTTCAATGTGCTAAGAGTAAGTGCAACTATTAACTATTTAACATGCAAGCTCTGAGGTTAACCAGCGTACCATATGCTGCAATGCTGAACTCTGTGCTGCTTTCCATCTCACAGAGGCTGTATTGCGTAAAAATGTGCTGCAATTAAGTGCCCATTCCAAAATGTTACAATGTTTTTCAGAAGCTGACGAGGACCCTCTAAAAACACTTTATGGGTCTTGAAAAGTGGTTTAAACTTTCATGGTTGTGCTCCCTAACAAGTCTCACAATTCTCATGCCCCCACCCCTTCTGTTTATTATCGCCACAGACGACCATTGAGATCCATGTAACAAAATGAATGTTTTTAGCTGTGATGGAAAGAAAGCAAAGCATTGCAACAAACTTCCCCAAAGCATTGGATGCCGGGTATTTTGTGATGCTGCTGTGAAGGTATCTGTGATTGCTGATGTAATATTTGTTTTTAAAACAAAGGCTTGAAGCTTAGATGGTACATTACAAGCAATGTAGGAAATCTACGGGTAAATTAACCCTCACAGGTTTCCGTATTGAGATAAGTGATGCTTTTGAAAAAAGAAAACCTCCCATATACCAACACTGGTAAATGATTGAAA
>QXVZ01020064.1:0-23898 GCA_008931825.1 Phallusia fumigata | reverse complement strand
AACCAATAGCGGATGTTGCTATTTTGGCGTTTTGACAATATTTCATCCGTGCGGCTTGTTGACTTGGGGGCTGCTGGCAAAAGGCGAATTATGTCGATGCTGATGAGACCGCAGCCCAACATGGTCATAGGGGATTGCGCAACGTGCCTTCGCAAGCCGCAGCGCAGCAGAATTGATGTATGTGTCTTTGTGTTGGGGCAACACTGCGCGACCAACAGCGAGACTACCGCGGGCAGAGCATTCTGCGGCGAGGCCAAGGCCAAAGAAAGTTCAACGTTAATTTATTTCGAGCGGCTAGGCTTTCCGTCAAGGAACCAGGCTACACGTTCGGTGTCAAAGTTGTGTTTTTTGTCTCCACATTCAGCGTCCAAGGCCCAGTCGTTTGTCGCGACCCAAACCCACAGAACTTGTTTATGAAGCTTTAGCGCAAGGCTTGGGTAAACGTCCTTGCTTCTCCACAGCACCAAATATCGACTTCTCCAGCGCTGTTACAATGAAGATTTCCGGTGGGCACGGCGCGACATTCTCACGTTCATGGTGCAAATCCCGCACGGCTTGGCAAGCAACTTGCGAAACTTATACGCGGCCGTTTTGTATATTTTGACGTCTCTGCATCAGACCGACCGCTGCCGAGCCTCTAAACACTCTTCACAAGTTACTGACAGATCATTATGGCGTCGGATCGGATAATTAGGATGCCAAATGTTAACACCGCCAAGCTCAGCCTACTAGCCGATCAACGCTGCTCTATGAATGAACTTTTGAACTTTGGTGACCTTTAGGTCGTTCTCAAGCAAGNATCGGATAATTAGGATGCCAAATGTTAACACCGCCAAGCTCAGCCTACTAGCCGATCAACGCTGCTCTATGAATGAACTTTTGAACTTTGGTGACCTTTAGGTCGTTCTCAAGCAAGCAGCGACGGTGAGGGTCGTAACTGGGCTCCTGTGCTTAACTAATGCACAGAACCTTAGCTTAGGGCTGGCCGTCTGCGCCACATATAGCTGTGGTTTTCAAGCTGTGCGTCGTGACTCCCTGGTGCGTCGTTTAAATTTTCAGGCGGCGGTGCAAAAATAATTCCGTTTCGTAGCTAAACTGTTTTTGCATCAACAAATCTAACTTTGATGACAAAAGTCTTTACGAATTTTTTTTAACTTTCCAGGGGCATCGCATAAGACGTTTTGTGGCTAACGGTATTTGTATCAATCAATCAGACTGATAATAAGCGTCCTTATGAAATCCTTAACGCTGGTGGGTCAAAAATCCAACTAACCTTTACAAAGGCATTGCATCTTTTCCAAGTTTGAGAAACTCTGAAATAAGTTGAGCTGGAAAAGCCTAACAAGATGCGGCGGAATGTCATCTGGCAAATGTCAACAACTTGGATTTTATTACCTAATCGTGTGTTTAACACGACTGGTCCAAAGCGGTCACCGCATCGTTACCGTTGTTGATCAACCACATCCCAACGAGGCATTCTCCCATTTAAAGTCAATGTACGGTCTTAAAAAACACCTGGCAGCATCTAGTCAACAATGCAGCTGCGTTGGAGTGAACGTGACCGAGCTAGGATGTTGTTTTAGCCATCAAATAGCAATAGTGGTACATATACTCGACCGAGTACTTTAAAAAAGGATCCGCGCGTCTCCTATACACGATAACTCTTTAAACAACACCATCGCCTCCTGTGCCTAAAGACCGCAATCGTTTTACGATGTATTTTGCATCCGTGCGTGCACTCAGAAGGCTGCGTCCTCTGTTCTAACCAATAGGGGACATGGGCAGTGGTGAAAGTAAGCCGAAGGGGAAAAAGATTTATTGCCGGCACGGCGGTAAGAGTCTCAACGCAAAGGTGACGTATCGACTTTATCATAAAATGTCTTCATATTCTTANGACGGTGTGGGTCGGAACTGGGATCCAGTGCTTAGCTAATGCAAAGAACCTTAGCTTAGGGCTGGCCGTCTGCGCCACATATAGCTGTGTTTTTCAAGCTGTGCGTCGCGAGGCCCTGGTGCGTCGTTTAAATTTTCCAGCGGCGGTGCAAAAATAATTCCGTTTCGTAGCTAAACTGTTTTTGTATCAACAAATCCAACTTTGTTGACAAAGGTCTTTACGAAATTTGTTTTAACTTTCCAGGGGCATCGCATAAGACGTTTTGTGGCTAACGGTATTTGTATCAATCAATCAGACTAATAATAAGCGTCCTTATGAAATCCTTAACGCTGGTGGGTCAAAAATCCAACCAACTTTTCCAAAGGCGTCGCATCTTTTCCAAGTTTGAGAAACTCTGAAATAAGTTGAGCTGGAAAAGCCTAACAAGATGCGTCGGAATGTCATCTAGCAATGTCAACAACTTGGATTTTGTTACCTAACTGGGTGTTAAACACGACTGGTCCAAAGCGGTCACCGCATCGTTACCGTTGTTGATCAACCACATCCCAACGAGGCATTCTCCCATTTGAAGTCAATGTTCGGTTTAAAAAACACCTGGCAGCATCTAGTCAACAATGCAGCTGCGTTGGAGTGAACGTGACCGAGAGGATGTTGTTTTAGCCATCGAAAGGCAACAGTGGTACATATACTCGACCGAGTACTTCAAAAAAGGATCCGCGCGTCTCTTACACACGATAACTCTTTAAACAACGTGGTCGCCTCCTGCGCCTAAAACCCCAATCGTTTTGCGATGTATTTTGCATCCGTGCGTGCACTCAGAAGGCTGCGTCCTCCGTACCAACCAATAGGGGACATGGGCAGTGGTGAAAGTAAGCCGAAGGGGGAAAAAGATTTATTGCCGGCACTGCGTTCCACTAAGAGTCTCAACGCAAAGGTGACGTATCGACTTTATCATAAAATGTCTTCATATTCTTAAAATTCTCTTTGATAATATCAAAATATTTTGTCTTATTGTTGTTCTTACTGTTACGTAGCCTGTGGTTGTCCTTTTTATTTGTGTGACGTGAAATGTACTCGTTTTGCGTAGCTCAATTTTCGGGACGATATTATATTCTACAATAACTATTCTACTTACATCACTGGATAGCAGTCATTATTTGTTGAGCTGAAATTTGATGATGTGAGCTGAAATCAACTTAAGGTACACAATGCCATTTCTCTGTTACTTTCCATGAAAATGTGAACCAGCATAATCAGTGATATAATAATACAGCTGGGGGCCCCAAATTTTTTAGGCATGAATTCAAACGTGACATCATGTGCCTATGACGTCATAAAGGCAACGCGTCTTATGTTGCAACATAGCAAGCGGAAAACACCTGCGCGGTTAGGCCTCTCACAAAAGGCTCTTGAAACAACAACAACAGCAAAATGGTTTCAGTTTTAAGGGAGAAACATCACGCGATAACGCCCTGACATCGCCAATCCCTGTCAAACCTTGGGATTGAGACTGTTTCTGTATGTTTAGAACAGTTGAGAAGATTAAGATTTGGCCCTGAGATTGGGCCGGTGCCCCCAAGGTCACGTGCGACAAACGGGGCGGTCGCTTTGCCCTTCTTGTTTCTGATCTGTTTGTTTAACATTAATTATCGGTAAGCGGGCTAAGTGAGAATGCGTGTTCGCACTTACGTTGTCCTCCCAGCACCCCATGAAAGTCGTTTCGGCGCCTAAAAGCTGCCCATGTAGTAATGTCTTTCACTGTCGTGTAATCCCACTTAATTTGTGATAGGCATCGCCGAAAGCTCGACCTCAAAAACATTTACGCGTAAAAATTTGGTTTTCGTCGTCCTTTTTCACATCAGTAAAAGTTTCTGATCCATACATGTGCATTGTATACGCGCACGCTTTGTGTTATCAATCATGATGATATGAAACAGATATAAAACCAACACAAGGGAAATTTGCTGCACATGTCTTGTAGAGATATTTTTGGAAAAATGTTTGCCCATGTCAAGCTTATTTTAAAACGATCACTGCGCCTACTGCTTACAAATCGCTCTAAAAACTAATCAGGCCATTTGTTTGGCGAAATCGATTTTAGAATTGCGAAGACTGATTTGAGTGAGCTTCAGCTTCATTAAAAAACCCAACGATTTAGAAACAAAGGCATTCCGTCGTATTACGTGGCTATGGCAGATGCTGACAAAAAGTAGGGTATGAAAATGACAATTGCCAGGCCATTAAAGACAACGCTACATCAGTCGTGGGACTATCAGGTCTTTTTATCTTTCCACATGAAAGCGGGCAATGCGGCACAGTTTCGCAGCACTGTAAGTATCTGATTACCCACGAACTAACAAACATAACAAGTTACTCACGCAGGGTCCTGATCAAGCTCACTGAATAGCAGTTAAGTAGAACTTGATGTGAATCGACAACACGCATGAAAAGCCTGTGTACTGAATAGAACAGTGGTTCCTAATCTTTTTTGATTCATTCCCCCTTAATGATTATTTTGGAAATTTCATTCCTCCCCTACTAGACAAGAAGTAATATAACATAACATTGAAATGTTTGGAATCACTGGCCAACTTAAAAAGAACACTATTCTTGTCATGAATAACTTTTACTAGACAGTAAAAATTCCGCCGATTTAGAATATACCATCTTACTTTTCGGGTAAAATTCAGCCACAAGACTGACGTATTGATGGTGACATTCTTTCGCCTAAATTCCGGGTTAAATGGTGCGGCAACTATTGTATGGGGCCATGAGCACAGATTCAAGTTATGACGTGATTTGTTTGCTTAGTGACGTAGGCATGTACAACGGTTGGCTTACAGCAACTACAAAACTAACCTCTTTCGGAAACCTAATGCCCCTGTGAACCCAAGGCTAAAATCCTTGACTCAGCAGTTCTTTGCCTGAGAGGCGAGCGAGCTGCTGTCAGGCCTAAATTAAACGGCACTCGTCACTTTTAAACCCCATTGTTTCTGCTATTCAACTGTCACAAAGAGCTTTTATAAGGAAGTCGAAGGGGCGCTTGCTGCCAGCTGTGTCATGTTGAACTGTGAAAAACGCTTAACTTACACATGAAAAGACGACTATCATTCTGCTAAAAGTGATAAAAATAGAAAGCGACAAATGTAAGTTTTTTGGTCGAACGTGAAGACGTCAAGACATATGTTCTGCAACAGATAAAGTAATAAAACACTCCTTCTCTAACATTTACCAATATATTTTTTGTGTATCATACCCTAAAGAGTAACTAACTTAATGTCTAGAATCAAAATCTAAACATAGATTTCACAAATTTTACAAATCGTCACAGTTGTAAAAAAAAAAATAAAAAACAGTTTAATTTTTTTACCTGTTTATAGTTATATCCTAGTTTAGATTTGAAACACTGGTAATTAAGACCTGATAATCAATTAGTTAAAACGATAAAAATGACAGCAAAACATATCAAACCTAAGTTCAAGTACTTTCGTGCAACAAATTTTTTTATTTTTCAAGCCGTTTTTCGGAAAACGAAGGTATAGCAGAGCAAAACAAGTTTGTAAAATCGTATCAAAACGCTACGCCCTTTCCCCATCACATGACCCTGACTCAAATGCTTCAGGAAAAAGAAGGTACAAAGGACTGGGGCCAATTCCATTTCTGCCCTTCCGCACACTTTTTCTTTTGCCACGACAAAATCCTAAACACTAAAGGGCAACGGGTCTTTCCTAAATGATACAACGCTTTTTTCTTTCTGTACACAAGGCAAACGTCATAATAGTTGTTTGTTCTTTGAACAATTCGTCCTGCCATTTGGGACAGTGTTATGACAATTTATTTTAATGTCAAACGTATGTCGACGAAATTGGACAAAAGATTCGCGTATGTGGGGTCGCTCTGGATGCTAAATCCGACATAAAACAAATTTATAAATCAATGTTTTCTTTTTAATGACCAGCAGAACGGCTTTTGTGATGTAATGTTCTTTTAAGCACAATTGACCAGTGGTTTTCCAACCTTTTTGTTTTGCGGNATAGTTGTTTGTTCTTTGAACAATTCGTCCTGCCATTTGGGACAGTGTTATGACAATTTATTTTAATGTCAAACGTATGTCGACGAAATTGGACAAAAGATTCGCGTATGTGGAGTCGCGCTGGATGCTAAATCCGACATAGAACAAATTTATACATCATTGTTTTCTTTTTAATGACCAGCAGAACGGCTTTTGTGATGTAATGTTCTTTTTAGCACAATTGACCAGTGGTTTTCCAACCTTTTTGTTTTGCGGTAATCTTCCATACGCTTACACGGCAATTACAAAAAGAACAATATAAAGTAAACTGTCATTTTGCAGTTTATTAAAGAGGTGTATAGTCAGCAAATTTGGCAAGCATTATTTACCGCCATAGCAATACTTGACTTAATGGAAAAACAAATCTGGTAAATTAGTCGCGGCACCACTGAACCCGGCAAACGTCACCCTGGTTGGTAAACACTGCTATTGACACTAGTTTCTTACAAAATCTAATTCCCCACATGTTGTTTAAAGTCAATTATACACCACAGCCAAATAGCTAACAAACCATAAGGCCGCTAAACCGATTAGAAGTAAATAACAATCTACATAAAATCAACCTACAATCTCACAAGCAGCAAGCTGAACTGAGACAGCTGATTCATCAAAAACTTGTTTTGATGTACTGGCTGTTTGTTTAATTTCGTGTTTGACCAGTCGATGAACGGGAAACGAACTCTCGCCTGCCTTGATGGACAAACACAGCAAAGTCCACTAAAAGTTACACAAACAACTGCCGGCATTAAATCGATTGGAACTCGCGTTTATTGCGACTGCAATGCGAATGAATTCCTGAATACAGGTATACAAAAATAAACGCTAAAAAACTGTGCGAAAGTTGACAAAAGGTCGCAGACATATCCGCCTTCGTCGAGGAAGGGCGAACAACCCGTATATCCATTGTTACTGCACGTTTAACTTGAAGGCGCACCTCCATAAGCAAAGCCAGTCTTGAAGTAAACACCGTGGTGTAATTCACTCGAAATCTGCGCTGTAGACACACAGGAGCAAAGTTTTTGCCCCTAAACGGGGTTTGCTTATGACGCACACGGTCCTGGTTGAGTTTGATCTGCAAATATTTGACATGGGATGAAATGCACAGCCTCTCTATACTACTAGCTATTTGCATATTGGGCAATTTCCCAAGAGCTGGATTAACGGTGCATGTGCTATTTCTGTTACCTCGTCAAGGCGTACAACTAACGATAGTCATGGGAGACTTGTTTATCCATTCCTGTGGGATGTGAAACGCAATAATATCACGTACGAAGGTGAAAAACAAACAATATGAAATGAAAGATGCAGTTGACCTAACCGATGCGGTCCTACAGACATCAACACCTCGAAGGCACGATATATTTGAAAGTTTGGCATGAGTTTGGGTGCAGTGTATTCGGTGTACAGTTCTCTACTTGCTTTTGGGGAAGTGCCCATGTCAATGTGGTTGACCCAGCTGGTATTGGAAACGAACAATCTGATGTGTTTAAATCACAACAAAAAGGCGAATTTGTCTGGAAAGGCTACCAAGGACTTCATAATCCCTGTAAGGATTTTCTGATGTGTTTTTAGACTAATTGCCAAGGGCTTTCACATCACGTACGATGGCGTGCCAAGCCAACATATGTTTATTCGCTGATACGAAACTTGTTGACAGTGAAGGGTGATGTTAAATATTNTTAGCGCTGTTTCCGTTGCCGCCTTCGTTGGTAGCAGTACTGTCGCTTGTAGTTGTAGCAGTAGTTGTAGTTGTAGGGGTCGTTGGAGTCATGCTAGTCGTTTATAGCTGATAATTATAGCTGGAGAACCAATGTATGGTAGCGATTTATCATAGAAAATCTCTGTGGTTGTTTTTAGGTTTTATGGTAATGCCTGACAATGTTTGCCTTTATTGGTGTTTATTATATTGCATCTAATTCCACATGCCATTTTTAGGAGAGAGTCATAAAACCGCGAAATGGTTTAACAAGCTTAAATTGACTGGTTTATTTTTTGCTAGCTGGTCAATAACGGTTACGTCACAAGACTTGAATTGGAACTTAAAAAGCAAATTACGCTACACCACCGGGTAAAATCGGTAAAAAACAACTTTATTTTCATTTTTACAGGACGTCGATTTAACCCTGATGGCAAAGGTGACAAANTGTCTACAAAAAAGTTATTTTCTACACGATTTTCACTTCAATGAGTGAGGATTTCAAACATTAACTTTTCAGTACTATCTGTGCCTAACTGGCATATTGCCTGGGCCAAAATTTCATGTGTCATGATCACGGCCAAACCTTTTGCAGATGTAGTATCCTTCTGATGCTGGTTAGTCTTAGTTGGTGTTTTTGACCCCTCACTTAGATGTTCCTTCTTATCATTTGATGTTAACGCACTATCTGAAAATTAACAAAACCCCTTACAACAGACTGAAATTCTGTAGACCACACAATCATACAAGACAAAAAGGATAGAAAACTGCTTTAAATCAGTTGTTAGTAACATACGGATGTGCTAAAATTTGGTAATGTGGAGATTGTGTGACACATTTGGCCACATTGAATGTATTCTAAATGAGTGGTTTCCAATCGATGGTACGCGAAGGTCTTCTCTGTGGTATGCACACAAATCTTTTTGCTTATTCATGCAAAAATGTTCTTGGTGCCACCATATTTTTGGATTTTAATGTAACATTCTCACAAAAAGTCAATCAGTTATTCACAAGTTCACAAGTTTTCTAAAAGTTGGAATTACATGAACACTGTTTCAACTGAAAAATGTAAGTACAAAAAGTTTGGGAACCACTGTTTTATTTGACCCATGTTATAAGCTTACAAACATTACCTCCTGCTTCTGGACTGAATATTTCCAAATCAGGGAGTAATGGTGGGGCTGAAAACAGCGAAAATGGGGATTCCAGAGTCTTGACAGCATTCACAAATGGTGCTTCTAAATGTTAGATTGACTTGTTTGATTCTTGGAAATATATTTAATCAAACTTCAACAACTTTACTTTCTGTTGAGTTTTCTGTTTATTTTAACGTTAAAGATGTTACTTACGGTCTGGTTGAATTTGTTTTCCATCAGCGGTGACTACGTCATTCGCACAACCTTCTGCAGGTTGTTCCGTTTTAATTCTGCAAATTCACATGTACATCATGTTGTTCATAACACCCACTCAATAATGGCATGGGCATTGTTCCAAAATGCCACAGGTTGAGTCAACAAGGAAGGACAAAATAAAAGAATGCTCTATATTAAGGTTCTTAATCACAGGAAAATATTTTTTGTTCTATTACCTGACAAGCTGAATATTTACCAAAAAATGTAGTAAAAACAGTCAATCATTTTATTGACACAAAATACAAAATTGGTCAAAGTTTCATATATTGTCTTTTTTTACTGTTATATATAGTCATAATATTTACTTTTATTGTGTCTAGCTTACCCAATGTTGTCAATTCCTCTAGCCTCTTTTGCTTTGTCTTTGTGTTCCTTTGATTTGACATGTTGGACCAATTGTCGTGGGCGATTGAACCATTGGTCGCATACATCACAATGGGGGCGGGCCAATTTCTTGTTTTTCTTTCATGAGTAGAGACAAAAATTAGTTGGTGACCTAGTCATGTGACTAATGGCATTCAAACAAATTGGGTAACCACAATCTTATGCAAAACTTCGATACAAAACTATTTAGATTGGCTTAAAGTATACTGCAGGTCATGTATATTGGGGTTCTGCTAGAAATGGTTCTCGAAATGTGCACAGCACCCCCTGTGGACGTTTTTAATCATTAAGGGGGGCTGGAAAATAAATGATCGATTTGGGGCACTAAGAGAGATTGGACTTTCAAAATGGAATACAACAACAATACAAATTTCATATGTCCCTGTAAGGGACTATCGTAATTAATTTTGTCAACATTTCTTCTCTGCCTGCACGTTAATCAAGCAAATTTTGTTGTCGATAAAATAAATTTATATTGACCTTCGTCCATTGAGAGGGGTGTTTATCAATCACCTAGCTATTCCCAGGATTATTAAATAATATTTAAGGCTGAATGCTATACCATATTACCAACCTTGTGGATTTCTTCTCGATAATGAGTGATCTTTTCTGATTTGACTTCCATGTCACAGACCACACAGTACCAGGACATGTTGGGCTTTGTTGATCTGTAATAGTAATAAAATGTAAACATCTGTGGTAAACAAACAAGTAAACCATATTATGTCTCACCTGTTTTCTGGTGGAATTTCTGTTTTCAGCGTTTCAGCGTCAGATTTTTTCTCAAAGTGCTTAAAATTGATTCAACAAAAACAGTTCAACAAAAAACAACAAGACAATAACAATAACACAGTTTTAATGGTTTCAGTAAAGTTTCAACGTATATTGGTGACAAGAATGATGTATACTTCCTGAAGTAAACAAGTGGTATTACAAAGAAGCACCAAGATTGCTTAGCGGGAAATAAAAAACCATGCTTATACGGTTTGGGCTTCTAATCCCATCTCGGTCTATTATGTGCTCCCATACAAGAAAGTTAAGTGACATAGCTTGATGCCAGGAAAACCAGGTAATATGTTTTGCAGAATTACAATAAGCAGGTTGCTTAATAGCAGACTTATTATGTGGGTTTGTCAATTTCAACACATTTGGGCTCGTCAAATTTAGAGGTGACAAAATAAAAAATACGAATCATATTACATTTATTTGCTACTGGAAAAAATTTGCACACACTTTGCAACTGCTAAATTCAAAGTAAATCTTTAAATAACTTACTGTGGTTATAAGTAGATGCCTTGACTCTTCACTTGTGTCTTTTTCCACATGACGAGCAGCAGGTGGATTTTCAATTTTCTCCTCTTTTGATTTTTGAAGTTTAGTTGGGATTTCTTGTACCGGCTTGGGAGCAGGCGCTTCCTCCTTGGTAGTGTTTACTTCACTGATGTCCATATTGATCACTGAAGCGTCTTGCTGATCATCAGCTTTTGTTTCAGGGGCAGTATCTTCACTTCCAGCATCACTGCAATGCAACATGTTTGTCAAAATTGATGCAAGAAAATAAATATAGTTAATAGACGCCCTAGGTCAGTGCTTCCAAACTGGGTGTCCACAGAAAGATTTTTGGGAGGCCATGAGCTTTACACACATAGGATGAAATCTTGTAAAAGACAACTAATCCAGCACACTTTATTCAAAATTGTATGTATGATTTTATAGTGGAGACCAAATTGTTTTTAAACAATGACTGACAAGGCCAATAAAGGTAAAATATATTTGTATTTCATATTCCTGTAACAACTGGTCCCACTTGCATTTGGTCCTTTCTCGGCAATTTTTTATTTTTAAGAGTAAATATGAAAATCAATGTATTTACCTGGTTGCATTGCTGTCTTGCTTTGATTTGAGGGTTCTTCTATGAAGGAGATAGTGTGCCAATAGGGATAAGTCATTCAAGGCTTCACCACTGCCTGTTTTTGGTTTGATTGTTTCAGAAACTGACTTTGGAATCTCCTGGCACTTCTCTTTTGAGGAGGTTACTGTTTTGTTAGCTTCATGTGCAGCTTCAGCTAGTTTTTGGACTTTGTCAGCTGCCTTCTCTATTGAAAGATTTTGCTCGCGTTTAGTTTTGAGTTTCTCCTTATGCAAGAGGTAGGCGGATTTCATTTCATTTTTCTCATGCAAAGATTCAGTTAGGGTATCGTCCACCGGCTTGCCCAGACGCTTAAACACATTGCTTGGATTCTTATTTGACCTTGGAAGATCTGGAACAGTTATCTTCAAGTTCAATTTGTTGTCATTTGCTGTGGAAATC
The DNA here is from genome assembly GCA_008931825.1 of Phallusia fumigata. NCBI lineage: Eukaryota > Metazoa > Chordata > Ascidiacea > Phlebobranchia > Ascidiidae > Phallusia > Phallusia fumigata. The sequence goes on along the minus strand of QXVZ01020064.1, from coordinate 12,129 downwards.
AAACAACACATATAGCGCCAACAGTAACTCATTGATAGTAACACCACTTGTATATTATTTGCTTACAAGTTTGATGACCAATGTGTTGAGATGGATGTGGATGTCTTAGCCGGGGCCGTTGCTGCAAGTGAAGTGTATTTTTGTATTTAAGTTGTCCACCACTGACACCCTGAATTGAATGAGTTTAGGCACAAAAACAAGCAATACATAAACCGCTGGGCTGCACAGAATGAACGGTTAAAAAATAAACAAATGTCATGTTACAAAATTTGGGAAACATATGCATTGAATTATCCACAATCAAACATACACATAGACAAATCCCTTTAGTGTTACTGGATCTGACCTAAAAATATTTTTCCAGTTAGTAATCTGTTAGAAACAGCAGACTTTGCATTAGTAACTGGTTTAAAGTGATGTGTAAAGTGTTTGTTTTACCCCTTATTTGAATGCTTGTGCTTTGGCAACAATGCACCATCAAGGATTTTATTTAGAAAATAATATTTGATAATTGTATGACTGCTTAGTAATCTCATTAGCATGCTACAAAGGGAGGAGTATTTCCCTTAAAATTTAATACACATTGTTTGTGGAGTTCTGTCTAAAACTTGCACCTGAAATTGGGGGTTTCTGATGGCATGTGTTGGTGGCCATCTTGGACGCAGCAGACGATTTCTTATTATTGGCTGTCGAACTCGCTTTGGTTGCGGAAATCCTAGAAAATTTAATGGCATGTTACAATGAAATAGAATGTCGTACTTTAAAAATGCAGGATAACATTACTAAACCTTGGTGCAAATTGGCATGCTCAACTAACTAAAACGTTTCACAATTGTTCTTCGAAGAAGTAGAAAGTTATTTTTGCATTGTATCATTAACAGAAATCATACTTACTTCCATAATACCCATCCATCGGACGCAGAGGAAAAAGTGCTATGCTGTGTAAAATTTTAACAAAGTATTTGACGGACAAACACCTGGCCTAATGAGGTATATTTAAACATACAACCCTATCAACGCCTGCTTCGGGAATCTCAAATACAAACGGAAAACTGCAGAAAACATGCAACCATGGCAAAACTGTATTATGCTTTCTGCGCCACTGCTCTTGACATTTTTTTGAGTCTTGACTCTTGAGTTCAATTCTAGTTCTCTTTTCCAAACCCTGTTTACTGAAGCGTACGTTTTGCATTCTTCTTTTCTCTTTTATTAGAAGTTAAAAATATTTTTGCTTGTCTGGAAAATAATACAAACCCCTACTACGGAAAAAAAAACGGTACAGGGTTTATTACTTTCACAAATTAGTNTACGAGAGTAATATGTAAATAAAACTTACTGTTTGTTGTGCTTTTTTATTCTTACTAAATAACCAAAAGTGAACCATCAAATCCAATTTGAAATCTGTTACAGTCGCCAAAATTTGTAAAATGATGCTTGTATTTTGCAGGTGTGGGCCATGTAAGAGGATCGCACCAAAGTTTGCACAATTATCCCTGCAATATCCTGATGTTGCCTTTCTGAAAGTAGATGTCGATCAATGCGAAGTAAGCTAAATTTTAGGGTTTTTTTCTTTGTGGAGAGGACATGTATTGTTTTAACTCTGTTTTTACCTTTTATTATCAGTTTGTTCCTACCTTTTGGTTAAAAAGCTGCTTTAAATTTGCACACTGCATATAGATCTGTATCAAAGGTTTGCAGTGTACATTTTGACCACAATCGGCCACCAAGTCCCCCAAAATGTTTATTTCAAAAAAGCCATAATTTTTAAGGTAAATCACCTTGGAAGTCAATTTTGCATTTACTTTTCAGGAAACAGCACGAACATATCAAGTTTCTTCTATGCCCACATTTAAGTTTGAGCATCGAGGTAAAGTTCTAGCAACTATTTCTGGTGCTGATCCAACCAAACTGGAAAACAAAATAAAGGAATTATCTGAGACTGTGGCTTCGCTACAAAATGCCAAAGGAGATCCATCAATCGCACCGGGCATGGTATGTGCACAATCACAATTCTTACAATATCAATGGAAAATATGAGCCTGGTTCCCCTACCTTGTTTTTGTGAACACTATAGTTTTGATTAAACCCTTTTTATAATTGAACAGATGGACCTGGAGCAATTTATCATTGAAAAGGATTGCTTGAATGAAAGTGATGACCACCCCTTTAAATATGTTTTCGAAGAAAACAAGGAGCTGTATCTAGAATCAGACTGTGATCCAGAGGTATGTTGATTTATCTGTTCATAACTACTACAACATAATAAGCTCAAAGTGATTTTTTCCTGTTTTTTAGTTACTAATGTCATACACATTCAACCAAGTCATTAAGTTACATTCCATTAAAATTCAAGGCCCATCAAATGGCCATGCACCAAAAACCATAAAGCTGTTTATAAACCAACCCACTACCATGGATTTTGATGGTGCAAGAGATGGCACCCCTCTTCAAGAAATAAAGTAAGACAAACTTTCATGACTCTTGTGGTTTCTATGTGAGTTTTGTTTGTAACTAAAACCTAATGTTTCTGTTTTGTTTCCTAGCCTTACCCCAGAGGATGTGAGTGAAGGGAAGGTGATAAAGCTGAAGTTTGTGAAACTTCAAACAGTCAACAACTTGACGGTACCAGTACTATTTCACAAAATTTATGTTGGTGTAATCACTTTCTGCATGATAAAGCATTTTGTTTCTGACTTCTGTGTACAGTTTAATGGAAAATTGTATGTGTTTCAGTTGTTTATTCCTGACAATCAAGGTGACGAGGAGACAACCATTATACAAAGAATTGTCCTGTATGGAAAAACAGTCAGTACCACAAATATGGATGATTTTAAACGAGTATGTAACAAGTTTCACTTTAAAATAAACTACCTTCCAATGAAAACTCTGTAATTTTAAACACAGGTTTCTGGAAAAAAGGGTGAATCGCATTGATGACAGCATATTTTCAACCAACTGCGATGTCTGTTCTATTTGCAGAACAAACAAATTGATGCTACCGTCGCCACAGTTTACAATGAAAGCTATGGATTGAGACAAAACTACTTTTGGAAAAACTGGGCATTGTACTAAGCTGCTTTATTGTCTAAACGTGCAACCTTACTTACACAGTTTGTAGAAAAATTTTGGACCTAAAAGGTCTGAAAATAGTGGTTTTAATAGATTGTAAAAACCGAAATCCACACATGCTCCGTACTGTGCCAATAAAACAAAACAACAAAATCATGCCCCATGTTGTTTTCTGTTTTATCCCCGCTTTCACCCAAAGCCAGGACGTATTGATCAACTGTCCAGGCCCTGTGCCAAATATGAAAATGTAACATACTTTAGTTGCAAGAATAACCAAGGCCAGTTTCTGCCCTGACAAAACCTTTGCACAATTTTCAGTCGATAGATTTGTTTACAAATCGGTTTGATAGAAAAAAAAATAATAGCGCACAGCAGTGGTTCCCAACCTGGGGTAATTACCCTCAAAGGGTTAATTTGACATTTTCAGGGGCTAATAGATTATCGTTTTTGGTTGCGTTGCCCTAAAATATTTGAAACTTTGTAGTATATCGATTTTCTTTTTTCGTTTTGCTTAAGCTGTAATGTGTTTTTTTAATGGGGTAAATAAAATCCATCCGGTTCTTCTCTGGGGTAACGACAATAAAAAGGTCCAGAACCACTGGCGTAGACTTTAAACCAGAAAGTCAGCCATCAAAAATGCAAAAGTTCGACAAGAATAAGCTGACTGCAGCTTTCGAAGAGAAGTAAGATCGCAGAAAAAAGGCTAAAAATGCAAATACGTGTGTTGGTGTGACTGCTCAAGCGTGTCTACCCGATTTTCTTGACTTCGATGTAAACAAAAAAAGCATGTGACGTCAGACTTCGACGTGGCTAGCTAGCTGCGTCCCCGGACATATTATTGTCAGCGCCAGCGCTGAGAGATTATAAAATGACTTACTTTCTGTGTAATTGAACATTACATCACCCGAAAGACGTTGCAAGGCCCATCATGTGAATTGTGCAATTTATCAATAGAGCGTAGCGTTGACTTTTTACAAATTTTAGANCGCTGAGAGATTATAAAATGACTTACTTTCTGTGTAATTGAACATTACATCACCCGAAAGACGTTGCAAGGCCCATCATGTGAATTGTGCAATTTATCAATAGAGCGTAGCGTTGACTTTTTACAAATTTTAGAACGTTGGTTATCAGCATAGATCTATAGGTTTGGTAAGAAGCACTGTAATAATTTTGTCGTTTTGAAAAAATATATTTGATGACTGATACAGACACTACTGCTGCTGATTTGGGCAGTGTAACAGGGTAAGTATAAATAATACATGCAAACTATAACATTTAAATTTTTGCAAAAACCTGATATTTTCTTGACAGCAACATGATCAAGGTTGACCCTCCTGCAGTTCGTGATTGGGTAAACAGACGAAGGCAAACTATTCAACCATGGTCTGAATTCATTAACACCACCAAGTTTCGCAAACCAACTAGTGCTGCCAATATGTCAAAACGAGCTGTGAAAAATATCCAGCATTATCAAACAAACTACATTTTTGTCTTTACTGGCTTGATTGTTTATTGCATGTAAGTATTTTTGTCATATATCTGTTGTAGCCATCTGGATCTAATACAAGATAAACTGTATCGAATGTACTGTTTTAAAATGAATATGTGTTAAGTTCTGTGTTTCAAGGTGACCTTATTAATGCCTGCATTGAAAGCATAAATGTCAATAAAAGGGGTGTCTAACCTACTCATATGGTATACCTCAAGGCTGCTTAAACTGTAGCGCATTTTATTGTTTTTGCAAAAATGGATTGTTGCAATGTAATGTCACTTTCCATCCCAATTTAATTATGACTTTGTCAAACAAAACTGTATAGGGTAATTGTTCACTTAAAGTGAAATTAAGTGAAGCAAATAGACAAGCACATAGGTCAAAAGAACTACATGTGGCTTGTGATCTGTGATTTGGCAACCCCTGGTTTATGATGTACATAACTAATGCCTCTTGTTTCAGTATTTCATCACCTCTTCTATTGATTGCTATTGGAGTGTTCCTAGGAGCATGTTACATTATCCATGTCAAGAACGAACAGCAAAATATCAAGGTTTTTGGTGAGTATGTGCATAGCTTAAAATCACTTGATATACACTCCTTTTGCTTCTAACAAAAATGTTATAGTTTATTGCATTATCTGCATATGTGTATTTGAAAGTATTATTTTGAAGGTCATGAATTGTCCCACGCCCAGCAGTATGGTATTGCTGCAGCATTTTCTTTTCCACTGTTTTTCATTGCTGGAGCAGGTGCTGCAGTATTTTGGGTGTTGGGTAAGTTTTGCTTTCATCATGTTACCTGACATAAACACAAGTCTTGGTCAAGATGAAGAAGTGTACTAATGATTTATATTCTCGTTAAAAACACAGGTGTCTCTTTGGTACTTNTGTAATTGAAAGTGTTATTTCAAAGGTCATGAATTGTCCCACGCCCAGCAGTATGGTATTGCTGCAGCATTTTCTTTTCCACTGTTTTTCATTGCTGGAGCAGGCGCTGCTGTGTTTTGGGTGTTAGGTAAGTTTGTGTTACCTGACATAAACACAAGTCTTGGTAAAGGTAAATGAGTGTACTAATGATTTATATTCTCGTTAAAAACACAGGTGTCTCTTTGGTACTTATTGCTGTCCATGCGTCATTGCACATCTCACCAGAAGAGGGCACTGCAGAAGATGAACAACCTTTCATGGAAACTGTATAAATTGAAATTATCTTGTGATATTGCTGTTTTTTCCACTAGTGATTTCGCTGTATGTTAGGTGCTTTTTCATCACCTTGAAGCATTGTATTAAGACAGGTATATTGTTGTGTTATCGAAAAAACCTAACGTTTATGACAAAACACTAAAAGGTGATAAACAGAATTGGAAGCCTGATCATGTAAAGTTAATTATACTGTGAAAGTTGAAGCACAGTGACTGTAGTTTTCATGCATATTTAAAACAAAAATAAAAAGTTAGTGATGCTAGCTGTAAAATATGCTGCATGTGCTTTGCTATTTGTGTTGCTTGTAAAAATGTTATGCTCAATTGTTCATGTATTAGCATATAAATGGACNTTTCGCTGTATGTTAGGTGCTTTTTCATCACCTTGAAGCATTGTATTAAGGCGGTTATATTGTTGTGTTATTGAAAAAACCTAATGTTTATGACAAACCACTATCAGGTGATAAACAGAATTGGAAGCCTGACCATAACTTTACACAAAGTTAATTATACTGAGAAAGTTGAAGCACATAGACTGTAGTTTGATGCTAGCTATAAAATATGCTGCATGTGCATTGCTATTTGTGTTGTTTGTAAAAATGTTAAGCTAAATTGTTCATGTATTAGCATATAAATGGACCCGTTGCAATTGCAAAATTCTGTGTGTGTAAGTGCCTCTTTAGAATGCTCTTGCCTGTTGTTAGTGCACTTGACTTGACTTATTACCCATTTTGTTATTAAAGCTACTTTTTATTGTGTTTCGATTGTGCTCTTTTTGGTCAGAGTGGAACCGATATACAATGGTGTTGGTATTTTATGTGATTACTTCATTGGACATGCATAAACAAATACCATGGTTTGTAGGCAAGTCAAGTATTCAAAAATGACTCGGCTCTTTCAACTTGCTGGAACTGTTTTAATAGCCTGTCAGTAAATAGATTGGAATCGTGACTTCGTCCACCTTGCCATGTTCGAGAAGTCCAATTAATTATGCCCAGAGTGTGACATTACAGTTAGTTTAAGTTACCTAACTTTATAACTTCCATTTTGTGGTTATTATAGAAGTAAAGTAAACTTAAAGCGCTTCCCCCGAAGAAATCCCTTCACCTGAGAGGCAAAAGGGGAAAGGGTCAACCTACACTAGCTTTTGTTCTGCGAAATATGGATGAGATTACAATGAAATGAATACGTTCGACAGTCGTAAACACCGCAAAGGTGGGTGTTTTTGGAGTGAACGCAAACTGATTTGTCAGCATTTATTTAAATATTTCGCCAGCCTGTGTTTGCACAGCACGTGCAAATCCGCTGCTAGCAAAATTTAAGTCTTCCACGACCACACGTGCGGTCGAACTAGGCGCAATAATTATGCTTGAAGTTGCATGCAATACTAACACTTGGCAAACCACGTGCAGCAATCGTTAATGGATATAAGCAGAAATTTGTTCTATTGAATCTATTCAGGCTGTTAAATCAGGAAATTGCAATTGTGTGACATAATTTTAGCACTTTAATAGCGATCAGTCAAAGAAAGTCAAACCCGCAGGCAGAGCACAGCAGGGGCAGCGTAGAAGAGGGCTCCGTTATGAAGCTGCGTCAATTTCTTTCCGTGTCTGCAAAAATTAAAGCTTCCTTTCTTGACAGAAGGTGCATATCGACAATTCATAGCCATTTGAACAAAGAAATGTCTCTCCCAAGAAACTACTTTGAAAGTGTTGGCTTGTTAAAGGAGGGCAATTTCAACTTGCAAGTTGGTGCACCAGGTCCAAAGGATCTGGCTAAAATAGCCACTTATTATGAGGTAAGGAAAAGTGATGTTTTGTAAAACCCGTTTTAGACAAGAAATATCCAGCATGTTATGATGGGCAGAAGTATATATTTTTATGTTTTTTCTAGTATAAAGTGTTAATAATACTATTAGTATAATACTATAAGTGTTGTGTTTGAAGCGAAGTGTTTTACAATGTATACTATCAAAAACTCGCAAAGTTTTAAAAATCTTTTATGTATCTCTTCTCAAGTTCCACGTATTTTTGCTTTATTCAGGCTGCCGCTGAGTCACTTGCCAAAACTGACAAACGAATTGGAGAAACCCTACAATATGGAACCATGCCTGGAGATGTTGTTGTATGCGATGAAGTTTCAAAGTTTTTGTCTAGACAATATGGACAAACTGTGCAGAGGTACAACAAAATAGACTGGTTTATAGTGAATAGCTTTACCAGAATGAACAATGTATCAATTGTAAGATACAACTTTTCTCCATGGCTACATAAATATTTCAGATTTAAATTGTTTTTATGTTACAGTGGAGATTTGATGATTACCCCTGGGGCATCATTGGGTCTATTAGTTTTGATCCGCCGTTTTTCCAACCCTGACGATATAATGTTTGTAGAAAATCCCACCTACCCATTGTTTGCCAAATATGTCACCCAAGATAAGTTCGTAAGTGATTATGTTGTATTGCTTAGGCTCCATTCATCTAACCACAATTATTAACAGATAAAGCCTGTCTCTATTCCAATGGAAAATGATGGAATGGATTTGAACATACTGCAAGAAAAACTTAAAGCACTTCCTGAGAAGGAATTATCTAAGCGGTGGCCTTTCCGTGCCCTAATGTATGTAATTCCAACTCACCACAATCCAACAGGGGTCAACTATTCACCTGGTATGAACATATTCATTACAAATTTTGCAAAACTCACCCAATAATTATCTGTAATGATATATAACACAACGTATTTGTGAGCTGCATGACAGTGAACACTGTTTCGACCTACAAGGTCTTATCAGTGCAGCTGGTGACATTTAGGCTAGTGACATTTAGGCAAAATTATGGCAATCCAATTTGTTGTGACAGGCTCATTTTTGGCTGTTATATTAACACAATGTAGTTTGGAAATTTGAATTGATGTTTATGATGATGTTTTATTAAATGTGACATCAATCAAGTTTACCAAACTCTGTTAGAAGGTTCCTGTTCATAATACCTTTGTCTCATTATGATTTTGGAATGTACCTTACAGAAAAATGCAGAAAGATTGTGGAACTTGCAAGAAAATATAACCTGCTTGTCATTTGTGATGATGTGTACAATGCTCTTAACTATGTTCCCAGCCAAAGTGACCCAACAAAGTTTGAGTTCTCACCACAAAGGCTATTTGCTTACGACAAAAAAGATGATGCTGACTATCAAGGTAATGCTCTTTGCATGTTGACCCAATAGGATTGAAATTTCAAATCATGTCTATAGAGGTGCTTCAAAAGCTACAGAATAAAACAACTGTATAGAACTATATTTTAAATAGGTTCGAACATGTGTAATTTGGTGTCTACAGAACGATGTATGAAATAAAAAAATAAATTTATTTCTGCGATGTCATCTTTGTGTGTGCAAAGTTGTCATGTATAGAATACAACGCTAGCATACCTTGTTTGAAATCCAGCTGCTACAACCCTTATGTTTGTAATTACCACTTCCTATTGTCTGTTTAAAGGAAATGTTGTATCAAATGGCTCTCTGTCTAAAATAATTGCTCCCGGTTTGCGCCTTGGTTGGTTCGAGGCCCCCAAGCGGGTGATGGATTCACTGTTGGACACATATGATGCTGTGGGCGGAGGTGGTTACAACCCCTATATATCCAACTTAACAGCAGAAGTCTTGAAATCTGGAAAAATTGATGAACATGTTCAGCATTTAAGAGTCGCTCACAAAGTATGTGGTAAATGGATTTAAATCTAAACTTAAGGTGCTGTTTGCATGCTCAGCTTTACACACTCAATAAAACAAAGTTTTGTTAGGCCATCTTAGAATGCATAGCATAAACCTACACCAATCCGATTTAACTTTTTTCCGCATGGCATTGTATGTCATCCGTGCTTGATTTAAACCATTTTCGTGGAAAATTCCTTGATTTAATTTGTGTACTTTATTCTGTAGGAGCGAATGGAAGCTGTAATATCAACAGTAGAAAACACATTGGGCAAATATGGTGTGACCATTTCACATCCCATTGGAGGTTATTTTTTGTGGGTTGAGCTGCCCAAGAATATCTCCTCGGCTGAGGTTTTGAGCGATTCTTCGAAAAATGAAAAAGTCACTTTTGTAAAAGGAGAAATGTAAGAAGCTTTAGCTTTGTTCAAAAATTGATGGGGATGCCAATAAATTAATGCAAAAATTGAAGCCGTCATACTGAAACTAAATCATCTAACATATATGTGACTGAGCGATTAGCATCACAAACTTAAGGTTGTGGATTCAAATCCTGCTTTGGTCATTTGTGTTTTTCTGAACAAGAAACTTGTGCGGTTTTGCTCCAACCCAGTTGACCAAAAGTAAAGTCACCAACTTTTAAAAATTTAAAACAAAAAATTAAAAAAATTCATCCACTGAAACTCCAATGAGGCAGGCAGCTTGATGGTAGACTCATTGTGTGCATGACAGGGGATAAAAATAAAACAAACATATCAAACCATACTTAGTCTCAATATTCTTTTGTTTCAGAGCTTCAGTAGTTGGTGACTTTTCCAATTTTATTCGTCTGAGCATTGCATATTATGAATGTGCAGAGATGGTAAAGGCTGTACAAGGCTTGTGCCGCTCCATCGAAAGGGTCATCAACTCGAAGAAGTAAAGTCCTCTTTGACTTTATTTTGTCCGAAACCCATTGAGTGCCAATGTAATTTTATTTATAATTAGATTAATGAAGCTATGGTTTCCCTTAGCTGTGTTGTTGCAACTGGTTTATAAGATGCTGTTGCCATAAAAAGGCAGCTTTTACAGTGATTAGTCCTCATGCATTTTGCTCATGTTCACTAAATGTTTTTGGTAGTACACATAGGGTGGAGTTAAGGTCTGTAAAGAGAAAATTATACTGTAACATTTTTAACTACTGTAATTATTTTCAGTCGCCTCTAGCACGCATTCATGGTTTGGCAAATGAAAATGAGTTGATTTTCGTTTTGGACTTCCATGTGTGAAGAATGCAATTTGATTCTTTTTGTACAATTGTTATTATTACAGCATGTGTAACAATCTGTATAAGTTCCATTTGTTACCAGAACTTGTCTAATTATAAATAGTTGTGACTAGGAATGGGCCAAAACAATGTTAGCAGCCATATATTGTACTCTTTGAAACCAAAAAGTTTCTACTTTGACCTTTTAAAGTGGTATGTTTGTATGACGAAACTTGCCAAATATGGAAGAATGATTCTCACTTTTTAAAAACATTTTGGTACTGAGTATGTGAACACTGGCTCCATTTGACTTATCCCTAGTCATTATCTGTATTTAATCGTGCCATTCTCTGTTATTTGTTTGGTATGTTACCTCTTTTAATGTTCTAACCCCAATGGTAAAAATATGTTTGCTTGCTTTTGATTAGTGTAAGTTCCATTGAGCAATTTACCGATGTGTGAAATGTGGTATTTGTGTTTTACACCAAATAAAGAAGTTGTCGAAGGTAGAAATAATTGCATGTCAAAAAGCAAATCGGCAAATATTTAAGTTGGAAATAGAGTTAAATTGGAAACAGTATTTAAATGCGGTGCAAATAATTTGTTGAAAGTGAAACTGTTGTTAATTGTATTTACCACTTCAGAATTTTGAGGATAGATATCAGTTGAGCTACCAACCAAACAATTACACATTGGACGCAAAGCTAGCTATCACTGTTTGACGTAAGATTTTATGAGAGGCGAAAAATGTGGAAATTTGAAATTGAACGCGCACCACAACACCAAAACAAATGACGTCATATGAAGGGGCACACATTGGAGGGGGAGTTTGGCGCATTGGAAAAGCGAGACTGGGAGGCGGGGTGACGTTGGTGGAACAAGCAAAGCAAGGATGGCACTTCGGTGCGCAGCAAAAATCATCAAAAGGTACGGTACGCCCTAGTAATTAAGGAGGTACGTAGTACGACCATCTCAATACGTACCGTATCGTTTTCTATCCTTTACTAGTGGATGGCGGTACGGTACGGTAAATTGGTGCGGCGCAGTACGCAGCAAATTCGTCAAAAGGTACGGTATAGTGGTACGGTACGCGCTCTTCGTGACGACGTACGTGGTACGCACAACTCAATACGTAACGTACCGTACTGCACGGACACCCTTGCAGCAAAGTGGACCACTTCTTACGAAATAGTCTAAGTTGAAGCAGAATGAGTTTAGGGATCACAAAATACTCCTACAACAGGGTACCATTAGGTAGACGGGGCCCCACGGACTATGTCCGCGTTAAGAAACGTTCTACACGCCTTGGGTCTTTGCGATATGGTTGTTACTTAATACACGGCGGAATCAATCGTGGCTCGAACACCTGTGGGTTCAAAGACAAATTAAATAAGCCTCGA